>CM076582.1:298762532-298876873 GCA_034641835.2 Pinus albicaulis | reverse complement strand
TACCATAAATCAACACATTAAGTACAAAAAGGGGAACACCAATAATGTTGTAGACTGCCTCAGCTGAACACTGGTCATGGCGCTGACCACTGTGCTCGACTCTTGCAGGCACAAGGCTTTGCAGTGGCCAAATATTTACAAGAGTGATCTAGAATTCGACAACACATACCAGACACTCTTAGAAGGCAAGAAAGTTCCAAATCATCACCACCATGATGCTCTGTTATGCCACCTAGGACACCTCTATGTTCCTTCAAGCGAGCGTGCCAAGATGGTTTGAGAAGCACACTATAGCCGGGTCGTTGGAAATTTCGAGGTAGAGAAAATAGTGGCATTACTGCAAAAGTATTTTTATGGTCGAACCTTCAACAAGATGTTGGGAAGTACATAAGATCCTGCACTTCCTCGCCATTTCCAAACAATTGACCATCAAGAAGCAAGGCCTATATACTCATATGCCTACTCCTAGTCTACCTGGGGAATCCATCTCCATTGATTACATGCTGGGCATTCCTTCTACTAAGCATGGAAACTACTGTGTTTTCATGGTCGTCGATAGGTTCTCCAAGATGGCCATTTTAGCAGCTTGAAAGAAGAGTATCACAACAGAAGCCACTACTAAAATATTCTTTGAACAAGTGTGGGTGCACTTTGGGATCCCATAGTCCATTATCTTAGATCAGGACAACAGGTTCCTAAGTAAATTTTGGTCAAGTCTCTGGTCGATGCTAGATACCAAGCTCATTAAGTCCACAACATTCCACCCCCATACTAATGGAAAAATAGAGGTCATTAATAGGATGATTGTGCACATTATGCACATGTAAAACTCGAAGCATCCTCGTACATTGGATGAAATCCTTCCCTATTTCCAACAAAGCTAAAACCGAGCTCTCCATAGCTCAACTGACCACAACACCTTTCAGGTGGGATTAGGATTCCAGCTACTATGCCCCATTGATGTGGCCATACTATTTTTAGCTACACAGGTAGATTCGACTCATGTCCAATTCGAAGCTGGAAGGGCAAACAACTTCATTGGGTGCATTCAACATGTCAACCAGCAGGTCCATGACATATTGGACAAAGCCAATGCTAAGTAAAAGTAGCGACATGATCAACATTGGGGCCACACAAGTTCTAGGTGGGCAACAAAGCTTGGCTACATTTGTAGAAGGATTGCCTCGCTGGACCCCATCGCAATATTCACCCGTTTCGATATGGGCCATACACCATCACCAAGGTCGTAGGAGACAATGCCTTCGAGCTCAACATTCCACCGTTCCTTGTCCTGCACCCAATGTTCAATGTGGACCACCTTCGACCATACTTTCCATGATTACTGGAAACATCTAACATTGCAGAACAACTCACACCAACATAGCTAAACCCCGACTGCATGGAACATGCCACAACTGATTGGATCATGGACACACAAATCAAGAACACTCACCAACCGAAGATCCAGCTATATCGTGCTTTCAAAGCTGGCCAACTCCTGCACCAAGGCAAGTGGCTCACTAGGGACCAAGTTGAGCAGAAGTTTTCCGATCTCATGGAGGCATTCAAATCAATGGGGACCATTGCTTCCTAAGGGGGGAGGGATAATCCATGTGTATATTGGTGGCCACCCTCCTATTCCACTTGAACCCCCACCATTTTTTCTTTCAATTTTTTTTTTCGATAATTGTAGCACAATTTACTATTTTCGACAGTTTGTCGGGTCCTAAACTTCTGGAACCATTTTGAGGGACTAAAATAAGTTTTTAGGAAAAATTGAGATATTGGAAAAGTCTTAGATTGGACCATCAAAGTTTTTTGGGGCTCCTCTTCGATATCTTCGAAATGAGGTATTATGATAGGCAAACGGAGATCGTATGCTAAAGTTGTGACCCTAGAAAGTTGACATTCCAACTTACCCCAACAAGGCCCACAAGCTTTTGGCGCTTTATTTCCTAGGGTAAGGTTTTTGGAAGTTTAGGGTTTCTTATTATTTATCAAAGATAAAAATGCCACCGAGCCTCATTGTAACACAATTCAGAGGCATGTATCCACCACATCTCTTCTCAAAGATAAACTACCATCGCCCGAGCTAGATTATTTCCATTCTGTATGTAATCATATTTTAGTTCTTTGATATTAATGAAATGAAGTTTTATTTGTGATGCACTTCTATGTCTATGTTTAGATATGTATTCTATTGCATTCTTACATAAGTTCAGATCAGTTATAGTGACAACTACGAGGTTTGATCCTCGACCTTTCCCATCACAAAAGAAAAAAATATATATTTTTAAAAAATAATTTTATAATATGGTAACATACACTTTTAAGAATAAATTTAAATATTTTTTTATTTTTATTTTTTTTAGAATTTTGCTATATATTAAAATTTGAATTTTACATTATTTATATTGTATTTTGAATGTATACATTTATTTAAAATTTTAAAATATTCATATAACATTTAAATTGTATAATTTTAATAATTAATTATTATATCCCCGAAGGGGGTGATGAACCAGGAAAGAGCGGTACGTGTGGGTAGTAATGATTAACCCCTGGTCATTGGTGCAAGGTATGGCCTCCCTGTCCTCTCATAGAATATTGTGTATGGGAGGAATTATTGCAATCTGTGTGAATTCCCCATCAACCTAAGAGTGGGAGGAGGCGTTCATCGAAGGTGATGCATTTCTATGGCATGTAGTTTGGGCGTTGCGATAGTTTGAAGGGCATAGTTTGAACTCTCGGCACAAGAGTAGAAAGTGTAGTGGATGCATTTTCTAGGAAAGGTGGCGCTTTCGTCGTTGGCGTCCCCTCCCTAACTTTTGAGTCAGTAATTTTATTTATTTCCTTTCTTATGTATGGTATCTAGCTTTTTCAAGCGAGAGAGGAGTTGGGAATTTGGTTCTGAAGTCTTGTTATGGGTGGGTGGGTTCTCCTCTGCATGCACACATAATTCGGCTTGATTTCCTCAATGGTTCTTCCTCAGGGCTTTGCATGGTTAAGTGGCTTATGCGACGAATGTGTGATGGCTTTCGGGTTGTCTAGTCTGTGGCTGTCTTGCAAAGTGTCGGGGATGGAGGATTGAGAGTGAAATTCCCCGTTTTTAGTTTGAAATTGTGGCTCCCCATTATTATCTTGGTCGGGTTGTTTGTGGTCTTACCAACGTGGGTGGGGCGACTTTCTGCAGTTAAATTTGTAGTTTGTGTTGAATTATATTGTCGAGCTCCATCTCTTCTTAGTGACGTTGGTCCTGTTATCATGCACCCGATATTGCACAACACTCACTCCTCTTTCCCTTTGAAGAGAAGTTTGGCCAGTCAGGGGGGCCGAGAGTCTTCTATGCAGGTGTAAATGGCGGAAGCAACAACCACTGACTCTATCCGAGGTGGTAGAATTGCTGGTCGTTCGGGTCAGGCGATTTCTGGGGTTCACAGTGGTTGCGGTTGTGGTGGCTCAGTGGATTTCCATGGGGGTAACACATTGCAGAATCAAAATCAGGGTGGAGTGACACATAACGAGGGAATGGGTAGACAAGGGAAGGTGAGTTGATCAGGGCATGGACAGAGAATGGAACATCAATGTTGTTTGGAAAATTGTCGGGATTTGATTTAGTCGGTATTGGAACACCTGGAAACCTTGGAGTGGGTGTGAAAGGAAGAGCATGCTGAGCTCATTTCTACATTAAACAAGATATATTACTTCCAGTGTCACGTCTGAGAGTGGGTTATGGTGGTCTGGTGAGGCCAGAATCTCTTATCCGAGAAGGTGGAGAAGTTGGAGTCATGGATGACCCACTTTGAAGAGCATGTCCAATGTTCATTCCGCCCTCCTCCTCCTCCAGGGACAACTCCGGAAAACCCTCCTTCTATTAATTTGATGACTAGCATGGTTACATGTGTTTTACTTGTTTTATGTGTTTTCTGGTGCTTTTGGCCTCCTAAGTTGTGGATTGTGTCTTTAGTTGTATTTATGTTTCTTTGCCATATGTTAATCGCAGTAGTCAGCAAACCTGGTCGGGATGAGACTACCTACATTTTTCTACTGATATACCTATTTTTTGATGAATGAATAGAATCTCAACTTGCAAAAAAAAAATTAATAATTTTTAAGAAAATTTAATTAAATTACGAATATATTTAATTTTAAAAAATATAAAAAAAATTCAATGATATTTATTTTTAAGAAAGAAAATATATGTAAAACTTTTCAACAACACTTATTCTTAAAAATATTTTCAAGACCTCGAAATCATATTTTCAAGTCGTAGTCCATTTATTATATGTTTTAGATTTTTTAGACAAATTTGTTTAAAATATAATAATAATTTTTTGAAATCACAAGTTTGAATTAGACTCTTCACAATTTAAGTATCCCATAAATTTTTTAAAATATTAAATCTATATATTGTTGGGCCACTAATATGTCATTATTATTATTATCACTTTTTAACACCTATTTCATCCATTTCTACTCTTCTTTATCGTGTCATTTATCATAATTTATCATATAATTCCATTTTATAATTATTTATACTCTTATGGATAAATACTATTTTTTCTCCTTTATTATTAATAAATTAATGATTATTATGCATGATTTTATCAATGATGGTTTATTCATATATTTTTTTAACAACACTCACCATTTTAGCCTCTAAGATATTTTCCAGATTGTAGATTTGATCTCCAACTCATCATCAAATATTCCAACTCAGAAATTCGCTAGAATAAGAAGTGACAGTTTTGCAAATGGAGAAGAATATGGAAAATCCGAAACATGGGTTTTGTCCAGAATAGACCATATTAAATTTAAAACAATGGTTTGCCCAAATTCGGTCTATATTAAGAGAAACGGAAGGTTCTCTGAGGACGATTTTCCCATATTCGCTATTGTGGCCGTTTTCCAAATTCTTCCAGTTGCAATACCAAATTCGACTTGTTCATGTTGAATGATTGATGGAAATATCTTTTCTTGCTGTTCAAGTTGTTGGGGACAATCCAATCTTGTTATGAGGGATCATATTTACTATTTAATTTCTCCTCTTTTTGGTTATAAAAGGAGACGTTTGTAAAAGAAAGGGGATCATTGTTGATTTTCAAATTGTAAACTTAATCACAAACTGTGTTGTTGAAAAACATGTTTACATTGTAATGTTGCTCCAGTTTAATGATTAATTGAATTTTTTGTTTCCATTCACATCATCTGAAGTAGCTTGAGCAGTACCTGTTGGTGGTTAAGGGCCCTACCCCTGGCAGCGTGAACTGCTCCCCTATGTTATATTTCTGATTCTTGCAGCGTGTGATCGATTTGATAAATGCATGTTACTGTGAGTTCATTTCATTAGATGTTTATCATATTATTGTATTTATGTATTACGCGTTCTATTTATGAGTTATTTCATTATCGTGTGTTCTTAATCTTATTTTTTACAGCGTGGGTTATTTGAGACAACATATTGTCTTACTTAGAACATCCGTAAGAGTCTAATTATCACTATTGGATTCTCAGAAGTGATATTGGTTCTGTCTTAATTGATTCATAGTTTAATGCTTAATAGTTTACTATTTTATTGCTTCATAATATTGGCATGTTACATTGACGAATTGCATTGTTGTTTCGCTCTGATTGCTGTTCATTTCGGATTGCTATTCAATAGAATTTGTTGTTCAAATTCATTAGATAGAGTTTGATGTTCAATTCCAGATTTTCTATCTATTTCAATTCATTAGTTTACAGTCTGCAAAGAGTTTGGTTTTGCTTTTGAGAACTTGCCTAGTTTACTTTCATTAGCATCCTTTAGTTCAATTTCTATTTCCTTTTAATTGCTTAAGATAGGATTATCAACTGTAAAGAATATTGGTTATTTCTACCTACGTTCTCAGATTGATTTTCTTGTTCCCATTTGATTTCAATTCCATCAGTTTCTAAAGGAAAGAGTTATCATTACTGCATCCTTGACTGATGTTTGCTGAATGAATGATTGAATTTTCAAGCATTTAAGTTCATGTCATTGTAGTTAGATTTCTTTTCCAAGCATCCGTTTACTCTTGTATTTAGAACACTATACTACATATTGCAAAGCGTTACTCTAAGATTGAATTGCAGCCTCAGACAGAGTACACTCTTGAAATAAAATATCGTACCTGGATTGATAATTAATGTGAGATAAATAGGAGTTAAAAAGACACCTTTTTATACCTCAACATATATACAATTAAACACACACTTTAAAAAATAAATAAAAAACACATTTTAATTAAAAAATATTTCACCCAACTTCAACTAAAATCTCCAAAACATATGATAATTAGAAAATACTTTTTACATGAGTTGAGATGAAATGAAGTTGTGTGAACATAATATTTTGGAGAGTATAAATTTTCCTAAGTTGAGATGAAATTGAGTTGTATGAAATGAATGGAATCTTTTGGAGAGTATAACTTTTTATTGGTTTGTTTTATATTTTTTCCTTCTTTTAAAAAGGGGTTAAGTTTTAATGCTTTCAATAGGCACCAAAATCAAGAAAAACACATAAAACGATTCTCAAGAATATTTGGAGAACTTGATACTTTTTCACTCATCATCAAGAACATAAAGTAAGAATAAATATGAAGAGAAAGAGACATTGATAATTTTTAAAAAGAAATGGTATCAAGAGACATTAGAATTTATTAAAACATATAATTATATTTTATTTATTATTATTATTATTATTATTATTATTATTTCTGAATAATACTAATTCTATTAAGAAAGAATATGGTACAATATGAAGTTACAATCAAATGAAGCTAGATAGTGGGGAAGCCGAAAATGATAAACTATCAACCTCAGTCTCGATGAGTAACCATGAAATAAGCAAAAAGGATCACAAGGGGTAATAGTGAATCAATGGGCTAGACATAGGAGTCTACCCTGAAAGGGTTGAATCTTCCATACGACATTTTTTCCCTTCCTTTTTACTAAATTTGACCCAGCCATTGTGGTGCAGATGGGCAGGAACCACTTGCAGACTGTTATGGGCTGAAGGAGGAGTCTCCTTGTCTCAATCAGAGGTGGAAGACTCATGAGTGCATTTCTGCGAGTTCGATGGTTCAGTGGGTTCCTCAGGGCTTGCTAAGGATGTGTCCTGCGTTTTCTTTTCTTCCTCCCCATCTGATACATCCTCATCTTCATCCGAGCTAAAGGAATCAATGTCATCCATGGGGGGTGGATCACATGATTTCCATATTATAAATTTCGATTTGCGATTGTTTTTCTTCTTTTGAGCAAGGAACGTGGCACATCAGTTCTGAAGGTGCCCTATTTGATGGCAGTGGCAGAATCGAAAGGCGTTGTTCTCATAGTCTAGGGTCTGTGTCCATAGGAAGTCCCTAATTTTTTAGGTTTATTTGATCAAAAAAACCTCTACTCATGTCTATTTCCGGGCAAATTTTTCCATAGGTGTATATTCCATTCTCCCCCCTAGAGGGTTTCGTTGCTAGAAAGCGGCCCAGAGTGTTTCCAATCCCTTGGAAGACAACAAAGTGCCATAAATGCGTTGGGAGGTTCGGTAATATGATCCAAATGGGAAGCTTGGTGATTACTACTGTAGAGGGGTCGAATTTTGGGAACCAGGGGGTGAGGAATAGCCCTGTTATTCCCCAAAACCATGGGCCTTCTGTTAAGGCTTTTTGATAATCTTCGCTAAAAGAAAAAACAACTATGAAGAAACCTTTCGAGCAGAATAAATTTTTTTTGTTGTTGGTCCAGTTGGAGTGGATCCATTAGTATAGATATGTAGTGCGCGGCCATAGTCCATTAAATCTGCAAATAATGGTGGATTTTGCATACTTTTGGAATTGATCATCCACTGTTGGAAGGGATATTTCTATGGAGGGTATTTCCTCTAGTTTATCCACCAAAAAAGGCTTGGGAGCCTCAGTGAGTAGATTTGATTTCTTGGGTGGATGTGCATGGAAAAAATATTTGTAGGAGAAAGCAGGAGCAGAGGATGGTTGCCCATCTACTCCCCCTCGTAGATGAAGGGTTAACACAACATAAGCATCTCTTTCAATACTATAAAAAGAAAGGGGAAGAGGGTCCTCTAGTTGTTTACCTTCATATAGAAGTCTCTGAAGAGCAGAGGGTATCCCCAGCCCATGTTCAAGGTCGTGCGAGAGGTTCTGTACCAGATCCATTAAGCGCACCCAATGTAGCATGGTTTTGCCTGAGAGAAGTGAGATCTGGATCTGAAAATAAGGGGAAGAGAGATCTGAAAACACCTGCCTACTGTTAGCCACCCATAAATTCTGTCATATCAGGTGGTGGCTAAATAATGTTGGATAGCCTTCAAGAAACAATTTTATTACTAAAATTGCTGATGCTTAAAGTCTTTTGATAATATCCTATCCTTTGGATAATTGTCACTGCTGTTTCCCTTCAGAACTCAGAAATCCTGCTGATTTCCAAGCCAGAATACTGCTGCAAGCATCATTTCCCTTTTCCAAAAGTTAACCTCATTTCCTATCCCTCTATTTCCCATGAAAACCCCTCATTTTCATGTTTTTCCCATTTTTCCTTCATCAAAATCCACTTTTATAAGGTTTAAAACCCACTTTTAAGCCTTATCGGAACCCTCAATTTCCCTTTGAAAATCATTGAAAAACTATAAAAACCCACATTTTGGGCATATATGGGTCCTAGCCCCTTTTTCCCATTAACCCCCGGTCACATCGTTTCCCATGCGCCCACGACCCCGCAATCGGGTGCCTATCCACTTCAAATGAAATAATTCCCGGCCAAAGTTAAAACCTTGGTTATATATTAAAAGTCGTCAATTTTATTATTTTATTTATTTTTCCGCCGGTTTAAATTTTAAAACCATTCCGCACCGTCGATCTGATCTAAAGATCGGATGGTGCGGAGTCTGTCTCCCTGTGGTCCCCGCCGTCCATAAGCCGATTGCCCAAAACCGGCGGTATCCATCGCACCGCCTTTGGGCAAAAGCTGTTTTCCCCCGATCGCCAGCGATTCCATACATCACATGACACGCATCCCATGTAATTTTTCAAAACCGCTTGCCCATCGTGCGTTATTGTTTGGACGTGGACGCCCAACGATATTGCTGTCCACCGTCCGATCTGGGGTGGGCCATCCAACGGCTATCGCTCACCGAAGATGCCTGATCAATAACTGGGCTACGGCCCACCATCCAGTTAATCTCCACCATCGATTTGATCTGCAGATCGATAGTCCATATTCCATCGCCCTGATTCTGTCGCCCAGTAAACGATTCTCCGTTTTTGACTTTACCCCTTGCTCCCGACCGTCGATCTCTGCGCGATCGACGACTCTGATTTAATCTTTCTTCCGCCTTCTTTGATCAATCCTGACCGTTGGATGATGCCATCCAATGGCCACGCTTCCTCCACATGCCTCCGTAGCAATAAACCTATAAATGCATGGATTTTATAATTTTTGTTTGTATTTTGCAGGGTTTCAAGGTTTTCTCGCCATTTTCGAGGAAAATTCGAAGGCAGAGGATGACGATCTTCATGCCTTCGTTTCACCAAAGGAAATCCTTCGTGGGGTATAAATTCATGTTTCTTCAATGTTTTCCTCAGGCATTGATGCCACATAACCCTGCGTAGCCTTGTTTATTAGAAAAAACCATGGATCGGGCACAGTCAGAGAGTATCAGTGATGAAGACCAGAATTTACCGGAACAGAGGATTAAAGGAAATATTTGTGGGGATTACATCTAAGATGCTTATCAAAATCCTATTCCCAAGTAAAACACAGTTTAAAGACAAACTCAAGGGTTTCTTCAATAGAAAATCCTCCACCGCCACATCTGAGGCAAATTGATTCCTCCCAGCTGCTGAAATGCCACCTGTGCCTCAAAGTATTCAATCAGATTCCGAATTTATTGATCAGGATCAGATATTTGTCTCAAAACACGGCCGAAGAGTTACTTCTGCAAGGAACTTCAATACAAAAAATATCTGCAGAGTTACTTCGACGCCACACCAGAGCCTCAAAGGTCAACCAAAGCTCCCACCGAGCTTAAATATTTATGTAAAAACATTTAATACAGAGTACACCCATGTAAGTTTATTCATTGAGTCCCCCAAAGGCCAAGAAGCCATTAAGTATGTATTAATTGTAATTAGAGATCTTTTATCAGATCTCACCTCCTCATTCTTCTATATATACCTCTGTAGAAGATGAGTGAGGGGTTGGTTGTTGTTTGATCACAAGTTGTAAAACTGAAACTCTTTGAAATAAATACATAGTCCATTGAAGTTGAAGGAGAAATTGAAGTCTTGGAAACCTTGTTGATGTTGTTGCATGCTTGTTCCTGAGAAGGCTCTATCATTGGATCCACGAGCTTGGCTGTTGGTGAAGTATTCTGAATTTTTTAATGTTTTCCCCTGTTTTCATTATGTTCCATAATTTATTACTACAGTAGGTTGAAAGTATTAGGCTAAGAAATGACTCCTGGAAGCACCTTAGACCTGTTCATCCTTCACTGTTTCATGTTAACTTCTGCTGAAGTATTCTAGAGTCTTTAATCTCTCTCTTTAATCTTCATGCTTGTTTATTTCCTTAATAGTTTGAACAGTTGGTTTCAGCATGATTTATGGTTCTCCCTGCTTGTCTGTTGCCACTTAAAAACTGTTATTGAAGTATCTCTTTGAAGTTTTTTGCTTACAGTGAATCAAAGAGGTCGGTTTTGATCTTGCCCTTTGTCCTCACTTAAACAGTTGGCTTAAAGGTCTTTTATAGTTGTGATCATAGATGTGTTAGGTGTTCCCTCTTCTATGACTGCAATTATCAGTGAATCTTTTATGTTTTCTAAATCATTTGAAATAAAATCTTTGAGGAAATAGGGCATTCCCAAAATCTTGGTTTTTCATTTTAAAAGTTGTTTTGAAATCATTATTTGCTTAAAGGTGTGATTTGTAAAATTTATGGTTAGCCCTGTCTATCAAAGAGCTATTTATTGTTCAAATTATGCTTTTGAATTCCCTTTTTTGAGAATTAAACCTCTCTTTCCAAATCATTAAATGTTCATCTCATTCCAAAAACAAAAGGATCCCGTGGCCACGTTAGATTTTCCCTTTGATATCCCATATCCATTGATGAGTTTGTTATGACCTCTTCTTGACTCCATTGCCCAATGAACCAGATGTTTCTCCATTCTGTGTATCTTTCCTAGACCTTTCATGTTATGTTGTATCAATTCGACCCAACCAAACAAACAAATGAGTACCTGCACTTAATAACTAGTCTAAAACCAATACTCAAAGCACACAAGATAAACCTTTGCAAACAAACTTTTGAGAGATCCCTCTCTGAGAACAGGAGGACTAGATCCTGTAACTCTAAAGATTGGTTCTGATGTTGCCTTGTCTTTTTATTTTCCAAACTATCAAAACATGGGACACCAACATAATGGCGATCACGGTGAGACCATTCTGATTCAGTGACAATATAAGTATCCCTTAGGACTCCAGAAATCCCTTATTTTCAAAGACTATCCAGTGATTATCAGCCACCTCATCACCACCAACATAATGGCGATCATGGTGGGAAACTGAGTAAAATCTTCAGAAAACAAAACACTCACTGTCTAGAATAAAATAAGTAACCTTCTTCAAGCACTACCAAGCATAATGGTAATCATGATAGGACCTTTGAATCAGTGACAAACTAAGTAACCCTTAGGATTCTCATAAAGCCTTGTCAAACCTTGAAGATTTCAGTTACCAAGCCATAAGAGTAAACTCTGTACGTTTTGACACCCTAGCTAAGTGTTAAATCAGACTTCGAACACTCTCTTAACTTATAAGACCAAAATAACTCAGAAAAACCCAAAACATTTCAGTTTGGCTTCATAATAAACTTGGTGGTGGACCATAAAACCTTTTACCTCCAAAAGAGCTAAAAGTTCCCACCTGGCGACTCCACAATCCTAAATTCAGACCTTAAGACTCCACTGGAAAGATCCCAAGTCTTAATAGCATCTTACAAACTCAGCTAGAAGGCTTTAAGATTAAAAATTTTCCTTCTTCTGAAAAGATCAGTTAGCCTATTAAAAATTGTCATATTTGGTTAAAATTTTCTTTTTGACTGGGTCTGAAAAAAATAGCATAGTGGCTCCTAGAAAGATTCATACTAGAGCCTACCTTGACCCAAACCCACCAGGAATAGTTGAAAACCCTGAAAGTGTTCTTAGGAAGTCTCCTAAGATAAAATTATAAACTATTTTCAGATCACCCTTGAGAGCTAATTCAGTTCCTGAAAATATTTCAGCTCTACAACAATCTCAAGTTGACTTAGTAAATCCATTTAGAACTAGGTCTCTTGGTGATTTAGATCAATTAGATTCTGAGTCTTCACTATCATCTCCTGAAACAAGTGAACCTCTTGGTAGCAGAGAAACAACACCTCCCGATTTACATTTCCTTCACAACTTAGGTGTCTCTCATCCAAGATCAGCTCAACGGTCTATTCCTCGTCCATCCACTTTTGCTCACCCTTCATCCACTGTCCAACCCACTACACCTCAGCCCAATGTTCCTGTTATTAATCCGCTCCTTTTAAATCCACCCCCACCACCTATCATGGCAGCATGGTATGCTCCCCTAGTCCTTCCTATACCATTAGTCCAAAATTCCAATATATGATGCTAGCAATGCCACAACTGCATCACAACATGTAGATAAAATGAATGACTACTTTGACAGAAATGAAATTGATGATTATTCTGTCAATATTAGGTTATTTGCTCAGAGCCTAGGGGGAGAAGTAAGAAAATGGTTTAAAGTTTTAGCCCCCCATAGTATTAATGATCTCCAAGGCTTCCATCAAACGTTCTTAAAGAAATGGGAAGTAAAGAAAAACCCTCTCCAAGTCCTTTCTGACTACAAGAAACTCCATAGAAACACTGGGGAAAGTGTGCAAGCTTACTGCAATAGATTCAATAGTGTGTATAATGCACTTTCCCCAGAACTAAAACCTCCACAGGGCTCAGCTTTAAGCAAATTTTCTGAAGGGTTTGACTCTGACATGACCTATCAGCTGAGAGAAAGAGATTTTGCAACTCTTGACGATATGAAAAAGGGCACTCTTTCTGTGGAAGTCAACTTGATGGAGAAGAGAGCAAGAATGAAAACTGAGAAGAGAGTATCTTTTAGAGAAGAGTCCACTCCTTCTACTTCAAGCTCAAAAATGGAGAGAATGTTAGAAGAAATGATGAAAGAGATGAGCATAATTAAGAGAGCACAAGCAAATCAAAATCAAACTGCTCCTCAAAATAGAAATCGGAATTATAGAAGAGAAAACAATCAAGACAAACAGAACGAGAATGACCAACAGATTAGACCTCCCTTCCAACAAAACTATGTAGATCAATATGAGGAAGATAGGGAGTTGGAAAGGTTGGAAGAAGATCATGTAAACTTGATTGGATAAGACAGTGGAGATGATGTTTTCCTCACTGAGGAAGAACAAGGATTCTTCTCTTATGATCAAAATACAAACACCTATGAAGACTCTGATGACTATAGATTGGGTTTTGAAAATGCAATTATGGAAGTACATAAACATTATGATCTTAGGAGTAAGGGAAGCATAGATAACTTAAAAGACAAGAACACTAATACTGCTGTCAAGAAAAATGTAGAAACTCAGTCCAAAAAGACAGCAGAGAAGACCAACACTTTGGATAAGAAACCCGACTTAAACAAAGACAAAGGGGTCCAGCCAAATATTGAACACAGTACCCCTAACACTTCAGCTAGTGGTCCTAATAAAAATATCCCAATTACCAGTCCAAACAAGGTTCAGCAAATCAAAATTGCTGAAAAGAATTCAATTGAAAAAAAAGATGCAAATATCAACAAATCAATTATTCCTTTCAGTTTTGAGGGAGAAATTGCTAAGATAAAAATTTCCATTCCCCTGGCTGAACTAGTAACCCAAGAAGTGTACAAAAACCAAGTTTTGAAAGATTTGAACCTAGGAAGTGATACTAACACCTTAAACTTGACAGATGACAAACCTGAGTTGTTGTTTGGTCCAGAAGTTGAAGGAAAATACCAAGAAGGGTCTATCCCTCCCTTCTATGTTAGCTTGAACATACATGAGAAAATTTTACACAATGCTATGTTAGACTCAGGAGCTTCACACAATCTAATGCCCAAGGTAGTGATGGAAAGCTTAGGCTTAGAAATTACTAAACCATACAAAGACTTGTATTCCTTTGAATCAAGCAAAGTCAAGTGTTTGGGTTTAATCAAAGATTTATGTGTTACTCTCACTCAGATCCCTGCTAAGAGTCTAGTTATGGATATAGTTGTAGCTGACATTACCCCTAAGTATGGCATGCTCTTATATAGAGCCAAACTTCAGGGAAGCCTTCAAATGGACATGTCTTATGCCACCATCCCTGTTTTTAACCAAAACAGAAGACTATATAGGGAATCTCACATGAAGTACATGGTGAGCAACATATACAAACCAAAAAACTCTCCAATCTATTCTATTCAATCAAGTTTAGATTCCTTTATCTTATGTAACGAAGATGAAATTACTCAACAAGATAAATAAAACATAGACCCAATCAGTTCACCACAACAATCCAATCTTCCCTTCAATCAAATTCAAAACATTACCAATCAACAGCAACAAGAAAATGAAAATAAGGATGGCATACTTTGGAAAATAAATTTTGATGGATCTTGTAATAAAACAAGTGCAGGAGCAGGTGTGTGGATTCAAAATACAAAACAGAGTTTTTCATACAAATTTGATTTCCCATGCACTGACAATATTGCTGAGTATGAAGCACTTCTCCTAGGCTTACAACTGCTTAAACAGTTAGAAGCCCAGAAGATATCAATCTTAGGAGATTCTGAACTTATCATAAAACAAATCAAAGGAGAATACTTAGCTAGAAATCCAAGGCTTAGGGAATATCGAAACGTTGCCCTTGATCTTTTGAAAACCTTTGAAAAGTATGAACTTATTTTCATTCCAAGAGAATTGAATCATCTAGCAAATGAACTCGCTTTCAATGCCAACAATTGCCAGATACCTGAAATAAATGAACAATTCAGTATGAAGGTAAAACACAGGCTGGCCATGCCCGATAACGAAGATCACTGGCAAGTGTTTGATTCTGACAAACACATAGATGATTTCTTGAAATCAGAAAATGATTTCAGCATACCAATATCAGAAACCGGCCATAAAGAAAATTGTTTGTATATTGAACAAATCCCAGAAGTTGAAATGACATATACTGTTGATATAAATCATTATGAAAATCCTTTTGAAGCAGAGGTAACCGACAACGCAGACCAAGAAGACTTGGAAGTCTTACAATGCAAAAATGATAAAATTCCAAGAGGTCTAGCACCTTTAGAACACCTTTTTTATTTTAACGATGTAGCCAAAGAACCAAGAATGGATCCTGTGGAAACAAATACACAAGAGCATAACATAGGAACTCTAGCAGAACCCAAGATGATCAAGCTGTCCAGCACTCTCCCAGCTCACATAAAACTGCAGTACATAGAGCTATTCAAAGAGTTTAAAGATGTTTTTTCTTGGGGATACAAAGACCTAAAATCATATGACACCAGCATGATCCAGCATAAAATTCCTTTGAAAGAAAATCAAAAGCCTTTTAAACAAAAACTAAGGAGAATAAACCCTCTTTTACTCCCTTTAGTTAAGGCAGAAATTGAAAATATGCATGCTGCTGGAATCATAGTACCCATTAGATTTTCAGAATGGATATCAAACTTAGTTTCTGTTAGAAAGAAAACAGGGGAAATCAGGCTCTGTATTGACTTCAGAAATTTAAATAGAGCCTCCTTGAAAGACAACTACCCCTTACCCAAAATGGACCATATACTTCAGAAGGTAGTTGGGTCAAAAATGATTTCCCTCTTAGATGGGTTCTCAGGTTACAACCAGGTGTTAGTACTCCCAAGTGATCAAATCAAAACTACTTTTACCACACCTTGGGGCACCTTTATGTATGTCAAAATGCCTTTCGGATTAATGAATGCAGGGGCCACTTTCCAAAGGGCCATGGATATATCCTTCTCTGAAGATATTGGCTATTTCATAATCATCTACCTTGATGACATACCGTTTTCTCAAAAACCGATGAAGAACATCTGATTCACCTAAGAAAATTTTTTGAGAAGTGTAGAAAATTTGGCTTGTCATTGAATCCCAAGAAGAGACTCTTTGGTCTCCAAGAAGGTAAACTTCTTGGACATATAATTTCGGAAGAGGGAATCAAAATAGAACCTAAAAGGATAGATGGCATATTACAAATCACTCATCCAAGAAGCCTCAAAGAGTTGCAATCTTTCATCGGAAAGATTAATTTTTTGAGAAGGTTTATCCCTAACCTTGCTGAGCTATTAAAAAACATTACAAACATGCTTAAGAAAGATGTGGGTGTAAAATGGACTTTACCAGCTAAACAATCATTCGAACTAGTCAAACAAGCTCTTACCCAAACACCGGTCCTGATTAGTCCAGATTTTACCAAAGACTTTTACATATTTTCCTTTGCATCTGAGCATACAATAGCTGCAGTTTTACTTCAAAAGAATGATTTAGGGCAAGAACAACCAATATCTTTCTTTAGTAGGGCCTTAAGAGACGCTCCTCTCAAATATAATATCACGGAGAAGCAAGCCTTAGCATTGGTGAAAGCATTGAAAGACTTTAGGGTCTATATTTTACACTCTCACATAATTGCTTTTGTTCCACATACTGTTGTCAAGGACATTCTAAGTCAAGACCCTGATGGTAAAAGGGGAAAATTGATTGCGACTATTCTTGAATATGACTTAGAAATTAGGCCCGCCAAACTAGTTAAAGGGCAAGGATTAGCAAAACTTATGGCTGAGTCTAACTTCCAAGCACTAGACATCAACATGGTAGATGTGTTGGAAGAAATAGAAGAATCTACTGCTCCTTTTATTAAAGAAACATTTCTAAATTCTCCTTGGTATGCTGACATTATTTATGTGCTTTTATATTTAAATACCCCTCCTTCTCTGTCTAAAACTAAAGCTAGATTTTTGAAACAAAAAGCTTTGAGTTTTTGCATATTAGATGGAGTATTATATTGGAAAAATGCTGTTGGAATTTTTCTTAAATGTTTACTTGAAGAAGATGTAGGAAAAATCATGCATGAATTGCATGACGGAGAATGTGGAGGACACCTCTACTGGAAGGCCACATCAAACAAAATTATTAGATCCAGTTACTATTGGCCTACCCTCTTCCCAGACACTCAAAAGTTGGTCATGGCTTGCCATAAGTGTCAAATCTTTGATGGAAAAAGAAAACTTCTTCCCTTACCCTTACATCCTATCAGAGTTGAGGCACCTTTCCAAAAATGGGGTTTAGACTTCATTGGGGAAATTCACCCATCCTCCTCAGCTCAACATAAATGGATCCTCACAGCCACTGACTTCTTTACAAAATGGATAGAAGCTATACCTTCCAAAAATGCCAATGACTCTGTCATTATCAAGTTCCTTGAAACAAATATCCTATCCAGATTTGGTTGTCCCAGAAAAATCATAACAGAAAATGATGCTGCTTTTAAATCTAAGAGGATGGTTGATTTCTGTTACAAATACCACATAACCTTGGGCCATTCCACTGCTTACTATCCCCAAGGAAATGGATTAGCTGAATCTTCCAACAAAAGCCTCATCAATATCATTAAAAAGTTGTTGGAGCAAAATCAGAAATCATGGCACAGTAAACTGGTTCATGCCTTATGGGCTGATAGGCTAACTACAAAGAAATAAAAAAAAATGTCTCCCTATCAGCTAGTCTATGGTATGGATGCAGTTTTTCCCACCTCATTAGGAGTTCCAGTTATGAAACTCCTTCAAGAAGTGCAGATTGAAGAGAATGATATACAGAGAAGAATCAACCAGACAATCCATTTACAGTAGACCAGAGAGGAAGTCTATGAAAGAACACAGTTAGTCCAAGAGAATATGAAGAAGCTATTTGATAAGAGGACTAAGGAAAACAATTTCCAAGTTGGAAATGTTGTTCTTAAGTGGGATTCAAGAAAAGAAGAGAAGGGAAAACATGGAAAATTTGAGAACTTGTGGAAAGGGCCCTATATTATTCATGCTGAGAGGGGTCACAATGCATTTTTCTTGAAATAATTGAATGGAGAAGACCTATATGGAGGTCCTGTCAATGGCCGGATGCTCAAGCATTAATTCTGCCAAGAATCTTAAGTTTCAAAGCCTTTTATTTTTCATTATAAATATCATAGTCTAACCATTGCATTAAAAGTTAGAAAAATCAAAAAATAGAAAAACAAAGAAAGAAAGAAAAGAGGGCAGATTGTGAAAACAAGAAAGGTATAGCCCCATACCAAAAAAGAGAAACAAATCTAAAAGTTTGCAAGCTCAAATGCCACTCCTGAAAAACACACTTCTAGTTAGTCAAACTGCCTAATCTTGAATAATTAGCCTTTAAATTTTCTGCTGATAGGATAGTGAATTCGATTTGCCAAATTGTTTAATCTTGGATTATCAATAGATAGATTAAGATAGAAATCAAAGGTTCAAACATGCTCAAAATTTTAACCTAACATTTCAAAAAGAGAATGACTCAAATCTGTTTTGTTTTCTGAGTCAAAAAGGATGAAAATATGGTTCTAATTAGCTCAAAATCTGAACCAGAGAGCAAAGATAGCTCAAAACAAAGATCAAAACAGAGTTGTGAAAAAGGATGAAGGAAGTGCTTTGAATTTTCAGATCCTAAACCTTCATCATTTTGTTTTAATTTTTCTTCAAATAATAATCTATGTGCAACTTGTTTTTATGCCATAGATCAGCATCAAGTTAGACTGTTCAAACCTAACTTGTATGTTTTTTAATTTCTGTTGTAGAATTTAGAAAATAAAAATCTGTTGGACAGTTTAATCCCAACAGATGGTAGAATAGGTAGAGAAGCATCTGAATTCAACTATTTAATTTGAGTTTAGGGAGAAATAAGGAGTAGAATTAGATTAGTTTTATGCTTTCAAAAGAATAAAATGTTGTGAAAAGAGTTTTCCAATCCAAGTGCACTCTAATGAAGATAAAATGTTAGATCAGTAGGATTGGGTAGGTAGAAAGCTTGTTGATGAAAGAACCATTGTTTTTTATGACTTCTAATATGTTCAGAGAAAAAGAAGATCACCCACAGAAAGGAAGGCAACCCAATGGAGGAGGCAACTGATCAGCCTCCCAGAGAAAGCAAGTCTGAAATTCTTGATGCCTTCAAAAAGGCACCATCCCCAAGTGGAGCCACTGTTAGCCACCCATAAATTCTGTCGTATCAGGTGGTGGCTAAATAATGTTGGATAGCCTTCAAGAAACAATTTTATTACTAAAATTTCTGATGCTTAAAGTCTTTTGATAATATCCTATCCTTTGGATAATCGTTATTGTTGTTTCCCTTCAGAACTCAGAAATCCTGCTGATTTCCAAGCCAGAATACTGCTGCAAGCATCATTTCCATTTTCCCCTTTTCCAAAAGCTAACCTCATTTCCTATCCCTCTATTTCCCATGAAAACCCCTCATTTTCATGTTTTTCCCATTTTTCCTTCATCAAAATCCACTTTTATAAGGTTTAAAACCCACTTTTAAGCCTTATCAGAACCCTCAATTTCCCTTTGAAAATCATTGAAAAACTATAAAAACCCACATTTTGGGCATATATGGGTCCTAGCCCCTTTTCCCATTAACCCCCGGTCACATCGTTTCCCATGTGCCCACGGCCCCGCAATCGGGCGCCTATCCGCTTCAAATGAAATAATTCCCGACCAAAGTTAAAACCTTGGTTATATATTAAAAGTCATCAGTTTTATTATTTTATTTATTTTTCCGCCGATTTAAATTTTAAAACCATTCCGCACCGTCAATCTGATCTGAAGATCAAATGGTGCAGAGTCCGTCTCCCTGTGGTCCCCACCGTTCATAAGCCGATTGCCCAAAACCGGTGGTATCCATCGCACCGCCTTTGGGCGAAAGCTGTTTTCCCCCGATCGCTAGCGATTCCATACATCGCATGACACGCGTCCCATGTACTTTTTCTAAACCACTTGCCCATCACGCATTATCGTTTAGACGTGGACGCCCAGCGATATTGCTGTCCAACGTCCGATCTGGGGCGGGCCATCCAACAGTTATCGCTCACCAAAGATGCATGATCGATAACTGGGCTACGGCCCACCATCCAGTTAATCTCCGCCGTCGATTTGATCTGCAGATCGACGGTCCATATTCCATCACCCTGATTTCGTCACCCAGTCAACGATTCTCCGTTTTTGACTTTCCCCCTTGCTCCCGACTGTTGATCTCTGCGCGATCGACGGCTCTGATTTAATATTTCTTCCGCCTTCTCTGATCAATCCTGACCATTGGATGATGCCATCCAATGACCATGCTTCCTCCACATGCCTTCGCAGTAATAAACCTATAAATGCATGGATTTTATCATTTTTGTTTGTATTTTGCAGGGTTTCGAGGTTTTCTCACCATTTTCGAGGAAAATTCAAAGGCAGAGGATGACGATCTTCCTACCTTCATTTCGCCAAAGGAAATCCTTCGCGGGGTATAAATTCATGTTTCTTCAGTGTTTTCCTCAGGCATTGATGCCACATAACCCTGCGCAGCCCTGTTTATTAGAAAAAACCATGGATCGGGCACAGTCAGAGAGTATCAGTGATGAAGACTAGAATTTACCGGAACAAAGGATTAAAGGACACATTTGTGGGGATTACGTCTAAGATGCTTATCAAAAGCCTATTCCCAAGTAAAACACAGTTTAAAGACAAACTCAAGGGTTTCTTCAATAGAAAAGCCTCCACCGCCACATCTGAGGCAAATTGATTCCTCCCAGCTACTGAAATGCCACCTGTGCCTCAAAGTATTCAATCAGATGCCGAATTTATTGATCAGGATTATATATTTGTCTCAAAACGCGGCCGAAGAGTTACTTCTGCAAGGAACTTCAATACAAAAAATATCTGCAGAGTTACTTCGACGCCACACAGAGCCTCAAAGGTCAACCAAAGCTCCCACCGAGCTTAAATCTTTATGTAAAAACATTTAATACAAAGAGTACACCCATGTAAGTTTCTTCATTGAGCCCCAAAAGGCCAAGAAGTCATTAAGTCCGTATTAAGTGTTAATTGTAATTAGAGATTCATCGTATCTCACCTCCTCATTCTTCTATATATACCTCTCAGAAGATGACAGGGGTTGGTTGTTGTTCGATCATGTTGTAATACTGAAACTCTTTGAAATAAATACATAGTCCATTGAAGTTGAAGAACAAATTGAAGTCTTGGAGGTCTTGATGATGTTGTTGCATGTTTGTTCCTGAGAAGGCTCTATCATTGGATCCATGAGCTTGGCTGTTGGTGAAGTATTCTGATCTGTTTGATGTTTTCTCCTATTTTCATTCTGTTACATAATTTCTTACTACAGTAGGTTGAAAGTTTTGGGCTAAGAAATGACTCTTGGAAGCACCTTAGACCTATTCATCCTTCACTGTTTTGTGTTTTCTTCTGCTGAAGTAATTTAGAGGCTTTAATCTTTCTCTTTAGTCTTCCTGCTTGTTTATTTCCTTAATAGTTTGAACAATTGGTTTCAACATGATTTATGGTTTTCCTTGCTTGTATGCTGCCACTTAAAAACTGTTATTGAAGTCTCCCTTTGAAGTTCTTTGCTTACAGTGAATCAAAAAGGTTGGTTTTGATCTTTCCCTTTGTCCTCACTTAAACAGTTGGCTTAAAGGTCGTTTATAATTATGATCATAGATGTTTTTAGGTGTTCCCTATTCTATGACTTTAATTATCAGTGAATCTTTTATGTTTTCTAAGTCATTTGAAATAAAATATTTGAGGAAATAGGGTGTTCCCCGAATCTTAGATTTCATTTTGAAAGTTGTTTTGAGATCATTATTTTCTTAAAGCTGTGATTTGTAGAATTTATGGTTAGCCCTATCTATCAAAGAGCTCTTTATTGTTCAAATTATGCTTTCGAATTCCCCTTGTTGAGAATTAAACCTCTCTTTCCAAATCATTAATGTCCATCTCATTTCAAAAACAAAAGGATCCTATGGCCAAGTTAGATTTTCCCTTTGATATCCCATATCCATTGATGAGTTTGTTATGACCTTTTCTTGACTCCATTGCCCAATGAACCAGATGTTTCTCCATTCTGTGTATCTTTCCTAGACCTTTCATGTTCTGTTGTATCAATTCAACCCAACCAAACAAACAAATGAATACATGCGCTTAATAACTAGTCTAAAATCAATATTATAAGCACACAAGATAAACTTTTTCAAACAAACATTTGAGAGATCCCTCTCTGAGAACAGGAGGACTAGATCCTGTAACTCTAAAAATTGGTTCTGATGTTGCCTTGTCTTTTGATTTTCCAAACTATCAAAACACGGGACACCAACACCTGCCAATGCAGATATGAGTCAAGAACATGCTAGATCTCTAGTATCTTAGATCCACCAGGCCTTGCTGGGGCTTGATGGAGGTTAAATGATGAGAGTAGCCACAATGAAACTGGGTTTTTCCAACCAGAAGAGGCTCCTCTGCACACCCAACTTGCAGATCTAAGAGGCAGAGCTGTAGTGAGGCATATGCAATGGGAGAGTCTGTGTATTTGGTTATGAAAGCTCCATCTGCATTATGGAACACTGTGTCACTAAACTGGATCGGATTCGCATCCCTTTTTCCGAGGGGAGCAGCGATTGGTGCTAACGCTATAGCAGTGTATTCATCCATGGTGGCAACGATAGAGCTGTTTGTAGCAGTGTATTATTCCATGGCAGTGACGACAGAGCTGTTTGTGACCTCATCGATGATGGTAACAACAAAGATTTGTGGAGCCCTGAGCCAAGTCGGGTCCGCCTCTCGGCGGGGAGCTGCAATTGGTGCAGCCGCGAGTTCGTCTATGGTAGCGGCGACAAAGCATAGTGTATCAATCGCTGGAGCAGGAACATCATCGTCGGTGCCGACACCAATAGAGTTGTGTGGAACCCTAGCACAAGCCATTTCACTCCAAACCTCTTTTTTTATTCTCCTTAGAGGTCAATATTTTGTTTCTTTATTATTATTATTATTGAAATTAATTTTGACTATTAAAATAAGATTATAATTAAGACCAAAAATTGGTATATAAAGTAAATAATTAATTAATAAAAAGCTATTAAATATTAATCTATGATTAAAAGGTTGAAGTATTAATAACTAGTAAGACTAATTAATATTTTTTTTGCTTATCAAGTGGTCTAAGTTCTTCAGAGATTACATCAGGCTTGACTTGTGGCTTGAGAAACTGTGACCCAGGGACATCTAAGTTGTCAAAATCACCCAAGGATCACACCCGACCTTGGCCACACCAACACTAAGCTAACTGGGTTTAACTTGTCTCCTCCCCCTAGCACGGATGCAACAACCTCCATGAGGTTTAATCCTGGGTCACCTTTCTAACAAAGTCCATCCTCAAACGGTTGTGCTTGTGAGACTTGACAAGACTAATTAATATTAATTAAATATTATTATTATTTATTTATTTATTTTTACAGGAACATTTAGTGGTTTATATTGATGTCTTGGCCAAAATTGCCACAAAACATATTACAAAATTTAGCTTCGAATCCCAACATTCTTCTCTTGCCTGGAACTCTTTTTCCCAAATGGTTAAGAGCCGGGGATTCTTGCAATTTTCAATTGAGTCAATCTCCACAATGTTCCCTAACTTGTGGATACATACAAATTGGTTCAGAAAAATGCGATAAAACATGTTTACTTTGTAATATTCCCAATTAGCCTAAGCTAATGGGAATACACAATTTTGTTTCAATTTATTGTTGCGTGAGTAAATGTGTAAAGGAGGACATTAAAAACTCCTAAAATAATATCAAATCAACGCCCACATGAACACTAAGCAATCAAATATGTAAATAAAACACCCTTTTTTATGTGAGATTGAGCTTTCATTTGACTAGGTCAACCATGACCAAATGAACAATGTTGTCTAGAAGGCGGATCTCATTGATGCACAACACAATTGAATGATAGACACATGTGAAAGAAGCTAAATCATTGAGATGGTTTAGGGTTTTGCAAGATCTCAATCTTATAAAAGGAAGAGGAGGAAAACAAGAGAAAGGTTGTTGATGACTCATATTATTTTTTGGGCACTGGTTCTGCTTAGACATTTTTGTCTTCTTGGTTGTTTAGCGATAATAGTGTCACAGCATCAGTGTTCCTGATCGGGAATCCCACCTCCTTCTTTGCGTAGCTCTTGAGGGAGTCTTGCATTTCTTTTCCACTATCAGGCATTTAGCCAAGCTCTTCTTCCAACTACAATGTAGATCTTGTTGAGGGTTTGGTTGTCTTTGTAAGCTGCAAGAATTGGAGGCTAGATCTACTCAGATCTAGACCAATCTAGTGCCTCTTTTCAGTGGGAAATCCTTCTATCCCCCTGGCAAGAGAGTACTGGATGATTGGAGCATAGTTTCAGATCTCGGCTTGAGGCCAAACCATGTTCTAGATCCTACAGCGTAGTTAATCTTCCAGGACTTAATTTTTTGCAAGTGAGAAAGTTGCAGGGTGTTTTGGCACATTTTGGAGGAGAGATCTCTAGTGTTGGGAATCTTCCCTTCACCGTGGTGATCCATGGATTTTAGATCTAATCCATATCATATTCAAACTGATCTGGAATACTTGGTATTTTCTTCGCATCAATCATTTTAGATCTCATCGTGATAAGATCTCGGATTACTCCACCATTACACTTTTTGCTGAAAACCCCAAGGGGAATTCTAAAGGAGCCTCTTTAGTGTACAGATCTGATAGATCTAAATTTTTGCACAACTGCTCTTATATCCTGGAGTGTAATCTATCGTTGTCAACCAAAATTAATGTCATCATGCTTGTTCACCCATATTCTATGGTTTCACACCTCCTTTCGAGGTTTTATTCATGTAAAGTCTTCATTTTCTGTCTCTATAACTCATGGAGTTCAATATAAATTTGACTTTCTGATGCAAATTGTAATTACTAGCCCCAGTACAGTGAACATTCTCTGCTTCTTGCTGAATTGCATTATTTCGAGTACATTAATACATTATCAAAGTTCTACTTCAGACACATAAAGCACATCAGAGCAATCATCTTGGCACAACCTGTGCTTTATAAGAAGCCAATATGTCTTTAGAAGAAGAAGAGCCTCTTACTGATAGAGAGAAGAGGTATCTAAAAAGAAGACAAAAGAAATTTGATTACACAAATGATGATAAAGACAAGGGTAAAGCCCCTGAATCTGGAAGTGATGAAGAAGGAAAGGACTTTGCAAAGATCCTTTTGAGAGACATGCAAGATCTTGCTAGAGAGATCAAAGAGATGAGAATGGATAGAATCAAATAATATCCTAAGAGATTTCATCTTGGAGAAAGATCTGGCATGTCTCACCACTGGAATGATCAACCAGTGCATCAGCCACAAGTTTCGCAATGCTCTACCATGCCTAACTTTTTGGCTATGGGAAATGAAGAGTTTCAAGAACAAGTATTAATTTTAAAACCACTCAATTTAATAAGAGTTCAAACTAGATTCAAGATCACTTGAGGTTTTATTCTGTCATTTGATGACAAATAAGACCAAGGCATCAACATAGAGATGGTGGATTCATTTAGAATCATGATCGAAATCACTCTATGGGCAGATTATTTCTACCAATTTTTTATGGGTCATCCAAAAGTTCTGCCAAAGCATGGGTAGAAAAACTTGACATCTACTTCCAGCTGAACAAAGTCCCTGAGATGGAAGCTATCAATATTGCAGTGCTGCACTTTGAAGGTGCTACATGAACGTGGTTTCATGGCTTGTCTACATTGGGTCATGCTAATGTGACTGATTATTCAGAGTTCACTAAAAGGTTGGTGGAAAGGTTTGACATAAGAGATCCAGAGGCACCATTCATGAGCCTTGCAAAGTTGAAGCAATCAAGTAATACAAAGTCTTATATTTCTGAATTTTTGAGATTATCTGTTATGGTTCCTGATTTTTCTGCAGCAAGAAGGGTGTACATGTTCATCGATGGTCTAGATGAACCTCTTCATGGGTTGGTAATGTCTACCAAGCCCACTACCTTGCATGATGCCATTGAGAGGGCTAGAGACCCCTAAAGATGCTCCCACAAAAGCAATTCCAAACTTTCGCTAGGTCTCCTTTCCTTCTAAAGGAAAGGAAGAGAAAGATGCTCCTTCCAAGAAGAGCTCATTCAAGAAGCCTCTTGATATTGATGTCCAGAGAGATCTAAGAAGGAAGATGATATGCTTCACTTGTCAAGAACCATGGGTACCTAGACATAGATGTGCTTCTGGTAAAGCACATTACATGGAGGTCTTCTCAGATCTTGAAGAAGATGAAGATGATGAACCAAGAATGGGTCACAACGCTGACAATGTTGAGGGAGATCCAACACCATCAGGAGATGGAAATGGAGCATTTTCTCCTATTGGAGGAACTCTTGCATCTCTGAGAGGAGTACCTAAGTACTTGACCTTAAGAGTTCAAGGTTCAATCATGAATTAGAGGGTTTCTGTATTGATTGACAGTGGGGCTACCCACAACTTCATTGATGCCCATCTTGTGCAAAGAAGGGAAATACCCACTGATACTTTTAAGGGATTCTCTATTTTGGTCCCAGGAGATAGAACAATGCAATGCATGCATTATGTCCCATCACTTTCAGTCACCATGGGAACCTACACCTTGGTGGATCACTTATTTGTGGTTCACATACCAAACACCAATGTTATTTTGGGTGTTCAATGGTTGATTAAATTTGGGAAAGTCACCACTGATTGGGAGGCTTTGTAAATGGAATGGGTGGACAAGAAGAGTGGTGAATCTCAAGTGATCAAAGGCATTCATACATACCCCTCACATAACACTTCCACACAGAAAAAAAAGATGGATTTGCGCAGTGGGAGCAAGGACCTTACAGTCCTATCTATTATGTTCATGAGATTTCTGCATGGGACACTCATCTAGTGGCAAACCACCTGGGAGGCCACCTGATTCAGATTTTGTGGGGAAGACCTCACAACTTGCTACTCCAAAATTATATTCAGGAAGGATTGGAGCACTTGAAGACAAAGCTACATCGCTGGGAGACTTGGGCAAGCTCAAGAAGGATGGAAATCTTCTTCCCTTATCATCATCACCCACTCTCATTTATGGATCTGCGCTGTGGGAGTAGAAGAATGGAAGGAAAAACCTTCCAACACACCTTTGGCATAGGATATTTCAAGGAGAATAGCAGCAACATGACAGACATTTCTGTTGATGGATCATCAATGCTGTCATTGTTGAGCAGTGTAGATCTATACTGGAAATCCCAACTGTTGGTGGATTACTCCAAATATCTTCACACATGTATGATACTTGATGACCAGCTGCATGAAGAGGGCTACTTAGTCCAAGGAGGAGTCATCTATCATCATGGTAGGATCTTCTTGTCTAGAACTTCTAAGCTCAAGCATAAGTTACTACAAGGAGCATACAAAGAGTTCTGTTTCAGCCATATGTATTCCATGAGGATCTACAACATCATCATGAGGAGCTTTGATTGGGAAGGCTTGAAAGAAGAACTACATCAGAATTTGCAAGAATTCATGAACTATGTGGAGTTGGGGCAGCCATATGACTCTATGCAAGAGTTATTTCAGCCATCTCTTCCTTCTTTTGAAAGAGGAGAAAGACCCATGCACAAATCCATGTGTATGAGGAACCTTGTTGGTGAAGAATCTAATCATGTAAAGAAAATTTTATTTTCTGATTGTACATGTTCTTTCACCGTTTTTATGCAGGCCATGACTCCTAGAAGGAGTAATGTATCATGTAAATCTCTTGGCAAACATTGGGCCACTCCCTTGATGTGAAAAGGGAGATTTTCTTTCATGATGGGTGCTTCCCAAAGGCACCAAACATATCTCACACTTTCAGCCATAGTGAGATGACATGTGCACCAAGTAAGTGGTGGGAAAACCACTTACCATACCTTGATATGATGCAGGCAGGAGATGCACTGCACTGGTACCATATGTAGGACTATGACCCACCTCATCATGCTCAAATTTTTGTTTGTGTATATGTAGTTTTTCTTCCATACCTTGATGACATAATTGTAATTTTTATGGGATTTTATGGAGGGAGGATGGGAGTCATGTATGTACCACATGGGATGGAGACTCTCTATGTATCATATGCTACATGTTTCAGTGAGAGTATTGGTTCAACCATGTTTGTTTCATTTGAGTTCTTGACTCCTTGTGGGATGGACTATGTACATCTCATAATGACTTTGGAGGAAAAATTCATGGAAGGTTGGATTGGTGAACACTTAGCTTATGATGAAAGCTTGATTCATGATGGTGTCACCAATGGAGGAGGTGAAGTGTTTCAGCACTCACCCTATCAGTTGCTTGAGGACAAGCAAAATTTTGAGGGAGAGGACTGTAATATCCCCAATTAGCCCAACTGTAATCCAGTCCCTTGAAAGAGGGTCTGCTCAAAGATGGACATCTTTATTTTCTTCCGAGTTTGCATCCTTGTTGTTCTCCCTCAACACATGAAAGAAGTTTATCTTCTGAAAGGACTTGGCCAGAGTTTTAATTCTAGCCACCACTCTGGAAAATCTGAAATCTGTAGGTACTGAGTTTTCCACCATTATTTTTATGATGGTCTGCGAATCACCTATTACAGTTACTTCTTTGATGCCTAATTTCTTGGTTTTCTTGAGGCCTTGGAGCAGGGCTAATGCTTCTGCTTGCATGCTTGTGTTTTTCCCCAGTCCCCAGGCGAAACTATGGTCGGATCTGCCTTCAATGTTCTTGATTACTTCTCTAGCACCAACAAGTCCAGGATTGCCTTTGGCTGCCCCGTCAAAGAAAAGAGTAGGAATCGATTTCTTGCTAGAAAAAATTGAGAAGTCCTTCTCATTGCTTCTAATTTTCCATTCCAAGGGAGGCTTGCTTTGCCTAACACTTTTTGAAAACTTGAGGCCCATCATGGCGCCTCTTTCCAAATCTTGCTGATTTAAATTAGAATCTTCAAGTTGGTCCCCCAAAATCTCTTTCAATTGACATTTAACCTTGACTATGATAATTTTTATATCCTACCTTTTAACTCTAAAAATTCTTTGGTTTCTCTCCAGCCAAATTTTCCAGCATATGATCTTGGGCAAGCTGAACCAATCAGATTTGAAGCTTTCATTCTTTGTAAAATCTCCTAGATACATTTGCATCCAATTAGTGAATAAATCACTGATGGAGGAGGGGAAATTCATTTTATTTTTCCAAGGGCTCAACATGCCCTACCATATTTCCTCAGCGAATTTGTGGCTCAACAGCAGATGGCCTGCGTTTTCCTCTTTCTCACTGCATAAAAAACATATTGAAGGCCCTTGAAAACCTCTGATCTTCAGCCTATCCTTAGTCAGAATTCTGTTGTGGCAAGCAAGCCAACAGAAGAAGTCAATTTTTGGGATGGATTTGCATCTCCAGAGCCCCTTCCACGATGCTGGGTTAGGAGGGACATAGGGGATTTCCTGTAATTTTCTATATCCCAGTGCCAAAGAATAAGAGCCCGAGTGGTGCCCTCATCCACGCTTGTCAGCTCTTGTTGTGAAAGCAGCTCCAGAAATAGAAGAAAAGATATATCAACGCCTTATAAATAAGCCACTTCGAGGGGGAAACCTCCAATACATTACATGAATGAACAATTCTTGGATGATACAAATTACAAAACCTCCTTTCTATATATAGGAGTCCATAGGGCCACAATGTAATCCTAGCGGACCTAACAATAATAATTTAAGGGCACAATAATAACAAAATGGGGGTTACAAGGGTACAATAATAACAATAAGGGGGTTACACTAATAACAATAAGGGACTATACTAGTAACATAGGGACCTAACATGCCCCTCTCCTTCAAAAAAGTGTTGTCCTCAACGCTTAAGTAGCTATGGGTGCTTCTGTATAAAATTCTCATCCTCCCATGTAGAATCTTCAGTGGGTAAGTTCTTCCACTTGATGAGATACTCTGAAATTGATCGATTCCGTAGTTGTCGAGTTCTTGTTTCCGTGACCGCTTCAGGTTCCAATATGATTTTTCCTTCCTTATCAAGTTCTGGTAATATTGTTTGAACTGGAATATTTTCACCGATAACCTTCTTTAAGCATGAAACATGGAAAATTGGATGTACTCGCGAAGAAGCAGGAAGCTCCAATTTGTATGCCATAGTACTAATTTTTGCAATACCTTGTAAGGACCATAGTACTTTGGCGATAATTTATTATCCTTCTTTGCTTGCTTGAGGGACATTTGTTTGTATGGTTGTAGCCGTAAAAATACCCAATCTCCTACATCAAAGCTTCTCTCGCTACGATGTTGATCTGCCTGTTGTTTCATTCGATTTTGTGCCAAATTCAGGTTATCCTTTAAGAGTTGGAGAACTTCTTGTTGATGCTCGATGTGATCTTCCACTGCTTGAACCTTCGAATTTTCTATTAAAGATGATGTGATGGATGGTGGATGATATCCATAAAGTGCCATAAATGGGGTCATTTTTGCTACAGTATGGAAGGAAGTGTTATACCACCATTTAGTGAGAGGTAACCACTTGACCCATTGTGTTTGTTTATCAGATACAAAACAACGAAGATATCCTTCCAAACATTTATTTACTATCTTAGTTTGACCATCGGATTGAGGATGATAAGATGAGCTATGAGTTAATTGAGTACCCAAACAAGAAAATAACTCCGTCCAAAAATTTCCAGTAAAAATGGGATCTCTGTCGCTCACAATAACCCTTGGGTTTCCATGTAGCTTTTGAATTGTGTCCATAAATGTAGTAGCAACCGTACTTGCTTTAAATGGATGAGATAATGCACAAAAGTGTGCATACTTGGTAAGTCTATCAACTACCACCATGATGACACTCTTTCCTTCGGACTTAGGTAAACCTATGATAAAATCCATTGAAATCTCCTCCCAACGTTGACTTGGAATGGATAAAGGTTGTAGAAGACCCGGGGTCCTAATTGTCTCAAATTTGTTCTGCTGGCAAACCAAACATTCTGCCACAAACCTTTGAATATTAGATTTAAGGCCATCCCAAAAAAATTCTTTCTTCACCCTGTGGTAAGTTTTTAAAAATACTGAGTGTCCTCCTAACGGAGAAGTGTGAAATTCCAAAATAATCTTTTGTTTTAGTTGGGAATTCTTACAAAGATATAAGCGATATTTGTACCATAAGGAATCATTTTTCCAACTAAATGTATCAGATGTACTAGGATCTTGCTACAACTTTTGAATGAATGTCCACACTTCTTCGTCCTTCTTCCATTCATTTCTTTCTTCGGTTATCCAATCTGTTTGGATAATAGAAATGGCACAAAGCAATGCTTCCACCTCTTCATTCTTTCTTGAGAGTGCATCTGCAACAACATTTAGCTTCCCTTTTTTGTAGATTATTTCAAAGTCATAACCTGACATCTTTGTGACCCATTTTTTCTGCTCTTCTGAAGATAGTCTTTGTTCCAAAAAGTGTTTAAGACTATCATGATCAGTTTTTACCTTGAAGTGTCTTCCCATTAGGTAAGTTCTCCATTTCTTTGGTGCATGCAGTATTGCTAACATTTCCTTCTCATAAATAGGTTTATGTAAATACTTTCCTTTGATTGGAAGACTTTCAAAAGCAATGGGTCTTCCTTCTTGCATTAAAACAACACTAATTCCATTTCCTGAGGCATCACATTCCACAATAAAGGTTTTTGTGAAGTATGGTGTAGCTAAGACCGGTGCTAGGCACATTGCCTCTTTAAGATGTTCAAAGGCCTTAGTTGCTTCAGGAGTCCATGAAAATGCATATTTCTTCAATAATGTTGTTAGAGGTGCTGCTATTCTCCCATAATTCTTAAAAAAATTGCAATAATACCCTGTTAACCGGAGAAATCCTCGCAACTGCTTTATGGTTGTGGGGACTTTCCATTCCTTAATGGCTTTAATTTTGTTAGGGTCTACCTTAACACCCTCGTGAGATACAATATGACCCAGATATTCCACCTCTTGTACTCCAAAGAAACATTCGGATGTTTTTGCATATAATTGTTTCTCCTGCAATAGTTTGAGCACCCTGTCAACATGTTGAACATGATCCTTCCAAGACCTGTCGTAGATTAGTATATCATCAAAAAATACTAGCACAAATTTTCTAAGGAAGGGTTTGAAAATGGAATTCATCAACCCTTGAAATGTAGAAGGTGCATTGGTAAGGCCAAAAGGCATGACCAAAAATTCATAATGACCTCATGAGTTCGAAATGCTGTTTTTGGAATATCTTCAGTCTTCATTCTAATTTGATGATATCCTGAACGAAGATCCAACTTGGTAAAATAAATTGCTCCATGTAATTCATCCAATAATTCATCAATCATAGGAATGGGAAATTTATCTTTAATGGTGAGCTTATTGAGCTCCCTATAATCGGGACACATGCACCATGATCCATCCTTCTTGTGCACCAATACTACAGGAGCAGAGAAATAACTTTGACTAGGTTTAATTATACCAGCCTCTAACATTTCTGCAATCATACGTTCAATTTCACTCTTTTGGACATAAGGATATCTGTAAGGTCAGATGTTTGGAGGAACACTTCCTGGAATCAAATGAATAGCATGATTATGTTCACGAATAGGTGGGAGCCCTTTGGGAGTATCAAACACATTGGAATGATTGTCCAAGGCTCTTTGGATCTGGAGAAATAGATGATTTTGATGTTGGAACTTCTAGTGAGCATAATTGTGCAATTACGCCTCGTTTTTATTTCTTCAGAAGCTTTGTCATGAAATTAGAGCTTATTATCTTTCCTGGCTTCCCTATGATACCCCGTAATTCGATTTCCTTTCCTTCCGAAAAAAAATTCAAGAAAATTTCTTGAAAATTAAAAGCCATTTAACCTTAACTATGATAATTTTTATATCCTGCCTTTTAACTGTAAAAATTCTTTGGTTTCTCTCCAGCCAAATTTGTCAGCATATGATCTTGGGCAAGCTGAACCAATCAGATTTGAAGCTTTCATTCTTTGTAAAATCTCCTGGATACATTTGCAGCCAATTAGTGAATAAATCACTGATGGAGGAGGGGAAATTCATTTTATTTTTCCAAGGGCTCAACATGCCCTGCCAGATTTCCTCAGCGAATTTACATCTCAACAGCAGATGGCTTGCGTTTTCCTCTTTCTCACTACATAAATGACATATTGAAGGCCCTTGAAAACCTCTGATCTTCAGCCTATCCTCAGTCAGAATTCTGTTGTGGCAAGCAAGCCAACAGAAGAAGTCAATTTTTAGGATGGATTTGCATCTCCAGAGCCCCTTCCACAATGCTGGGTTAGGAGGGACGTAGGGGATTTCCTGCAATTTTCTATATCCCAGTGCCAAAGAATAAGAGCCCGAGTGGTGCCCCCAGCCATGCTTGTCATCTCTCCTTTCATGGATCGGCGTCTTTCCATTGAGCAACTTCAACAAGGCCTCCCAATCACGTTTTAGCTCCAATGGAACTTGAATATGCTTCCAACAGAGCCAATGATCGTCCTTCCATCTCGAGATGTCCCAAAGATTAAAAGGCCTGCTTTAGTCATCCAAGTCTTCAATGCCTGAAGGGAGAAGGACTCTGCAAGGGGCGGATTATCCATGATATGATCCTCCCAAATTTTAATATGCTTACCATTGCCCGGGATCCAGAATGCATACAAATTAATCAAAGGCATGGTTTTAGCCCATAGCTTGGTAAATTGCGAACTAGTCTTTATGCAAGGATTGTCGAGAATTAAATATTAAAATAATTATTAATAAGACTTATAACTATTAAAATTGACTTACTAATAATTGATAAACTATCAAATTATAAAATTATAAAATAATTAATAAGACCAATTAATAATAATAATTATTATTAAATAGTCAAGTCTCACTAGCACAATGAGTTGAGGATGGATCTCGTTAGCAAGGCAACCCAGGATCAAACCTCATAGAGACTATTTCACCTGTTCTAGGGGGAGGAGACACGCTAAAATCCAGTCAGAAGGTTGGTGTGGCCTAAGTCGGGTGTGATCCCCAAGCGACTTTAGTGGATTTGATTCCCCTGGGTTGCGGTTTCTCGAGCTACATGTTAAGCTTGAAGAATCACACACAACTTGGCAATCAAAAAAATTTATTATTAAATAATTAATTAAGATGAAAAGTTTTTAACTATTATTATTATCAAACAAAAATATTAATAATAAGATTAATAAAAATATTAATAATAAGATTAATTTTATAAAGATAATTACTATTATATTATTATTAATATTAAAGCTATTTAATATTCAAATAATTAGTATTATAATTATTAAAATATTTATTACTATTATATTAATACTAAATCTATTTAGAATTAATAAAAATTAGTTATAATTATAATGATTAAAGTATTTATATTATTAAGGCTAAGGAATTATAATAATAATTAATTAATATCAATAATTTTAACAATTCAATTATTAATATAAAAATCAACCAAAGTTATTAAAATTGAATAATAATAATAATAATATAAACATTGTTATTATTAAAGATATTAAGATAAAAAGTAAAGAGAGGAGGGGGAGAGAGGGTGTGGGGTAAAGGCCTCGAAGAAAGGGAGAAAGGGGGGAAAAGCAGAAGGGGAACAAGAGAAGGGGAAGTGAGAAAGGGAGTGGGAAAGGGAACCAAGGAATAACTTAGGGGTGGGTAGATTGAAAGGAATGCTTGCGAGAAATACATTGGATGGTGGGACACCAAGATTGACTAAGCTTAAAACCATTCTCTCGATTAAAATTGTTAGGGTTCTTTTCAATTTCGAGGGCTTCCCTGATTAGATGGGTGACATGGAAGGGAGCAGAGGCAAGGATTCTCACTTTATCAAAGCAAATTATATGCTTGGTGTTGTGAGAGTGCTCATTAATGGATGATTTTGAGACCCGGTTATGGGCGTTGTCAGCCATGTGCTCCTTGATACAAGCCTTAAATGATCTACTTGTTTGGCCTATGAAAGACTTGCCAAAAGAGCAAGGAATCTCATAGACCTCAGGGCCGAGCATGAGATAAAATTTGTCTTTAGAAGAACTAAAGAGTTGTTTTAGGGTGGTTTGGTGTTTGAAGGAGGTTTGGATGTTTTTCTTTCACAAGATTCTAGAAATACGGTTAGTAACACCTTGGATATAAGGAAGGGTTACTTTGGTTAAGGGGGGAGATGAAGGATTAGCTTTGTGTTTGGGATGGAGGATAGAGTGGAAATATTTCCTAATTTAGGAGGAGGAGTAGCCATTGGATTGGAGGGCTTTGGTAAGGAGAAGGTGTTCTTTGTCCAAGTGTTGGGGATCAGAGATCCTAATGGCATGAGTTACTAAAGTCTTAAGAACGAAAACTTTCTGAGTGGGTTGGTGATGGGAATGGGCATGAATGTATCTATTGGTATGAGTCTTTTTCCATTAGACCTGAAAGGAAAGGGAACCATTATGAAACTTGAATACAAGGACGTCAAGAAATGGAAGTGAGTTGTCAAATTCCATTTCCATGGTGAATTGGATATGGGGTGAGATGTGGTTAAGGTGGTTCAGAAAGGAATGTAAAGCAGGGATGCAATGGGGCCATAAAACAAAGGTATCATCCATGAATTGTTTCCAACATTTATATTTTAAATGAAAGTTATCCAAGGCATGATTCTGTAAAAATGTTGGCAACCATCAGGGAGAGGGATGAACCCATATCAGTTCCCTCAATTTGTTCATAGCAAACACCTTTATAGGAAAATAAGGTAGAGGAAAAGAAAATTTTGATATCGTTAAGGGTTTTAGAGTTAACAAGGTTAGAAATGATATCAATGGCTTCATGGGTGAGGATTTTGGTGAAGAGGGAGACAACATCAAAATTGTCAAGGATATCATGTTCATCAAGCTGAAGGTGTTTGGTTTTATTAATGAAATCAGTGGAATCTTTGATAAATGACGAGGACTAACTAGAGAAGGGTTAGAGCTTTTGAGCAAGGTAACGAGATAGGGCATAGGCGGGGTCAACAGTGACGCTAACAATGGGTCTCAAGGGAATATATTTTTTTATGGATTTTGAGTAAACCATAGATTCCGAGGGGGGTAGAGGGGTATTAGAACCTTTTGAATGGAAAGATCCAGAGAAGAGGATTTGACATAGAGAAAACCAATGAGTATTGGTTACATTCCTCAAAATCAACCCATGTTGGGCCTCCAAGAACTCTCCTTCCTTCATACCCTCACCCACATACTAGTGGACGAAGGCACGCTTGGCGTACATGAGATCGAACTTATGATCAATTCAAGAAAATACCTATGCTACACTGGTCGAATTGGAAATCATACAGACAATGACATATTCTTTGCCACTGATTATTTGCCTTGGGTGAAAAACTGCCAATATGTGTTGGTTTGAACTTCATCGATGACAGTTGACTCCAGATACAGAAATACAACACGGGGAACATGCCTACCGACACGTGTCTCACTGAAAAATATGTTGAATGCATCATCTCCACTGCCAACGGTCTTTTCACTCGCATTTTTCCATCTGGTTGGATGTCATGCTTGAGATAGTAAAGCTCCCAACACGCATTGTTGACCTAAATAGCAACCTGTCCAATGTGGATTGAAATGAACTCCCTCATTGTCGCTAGTTGAAACCCTTGAAACCTAAAAAAAAAACCCTTAAAAGAATTGAAAGAATCCTGGTTAAGTGCACAAAAAATCACATGACCGAGCTAAAATGACACAGAAACATGAGAGAACTTCATTAAGATATGTGTGAAGACGTCTACATGAAAGCTGAGCAGGAGGAAATAGAAACCTAAATGGAAAGGCCAAATTTCACTCTCCTTCATAAAGAAGAAATAAATTATATTAACGTCCACGTGGATAAAAATAGCTTATGGGATAGACTGCTTCTCCATCTGATTCTTATATTCAACCCTTTTCCTATGAAGCTTCACAATAAACGCTCCCAATTTCTTGACAAACCCCTCACTGAATATCTTATCCCAAGAGCTAGCTGCTAGAATATCCGCATAACTTTCCATGCTGCCTTTGAAGGCCTCACATTCTAAAATGAAATTCGTTTCTGTTTCCACTATTTCGGAAGAGTAAAAAATATATACTCTTTCTTGCCACACTTCTTTCAAAATGGAGTTTATGTGAATTAGCACTTAACTGAGCAATAAATTTTTTAGCTCTCCAAGAAAAAATGGCCCCTATGTATGCTTTTTATTGATGATTATGAGTGGGATTAAACTCTTCAATATAGTACTTTTTCTTTCTCCCTATCTCCTTATCGCAAGTACGCTTGTGGAACTTATCCATAACAAAAGATTTTATCTCTTTACTGTTTGTGGGACACATTTTCAAGATAATACACCATTTACTAAACCATTTGATATTTTTCCGCATCCAAGTATTCTTTCTTTTGCATAATATGTCATTAAATACAACCTTAGGCCATCTTTCCTATTCCATTTGCTCAATTTTTTTAAATACCTTATGACTCGCACTATAGAAATTTCTTCAATAGGAGCAATCCCTGTTTCACTTAACAAGATAGCATAAGGAACTGCACTTTTAATTTTGAATTTGTTTGTAATCAAGTGCTTTTGAATTTTCTCAATTTTATCCCACTGCATGTCGGATGTACTATTGGCCCATGATTCAAAACCATAGAGGATCATAAGAATCACTAAAAGACCAAAAAGAGTTTGAATGGTTATCCAGTCCCATAACTTCGCCTCTCTACACCTATTTTGAAAAGCATAAAATGTTGTCCAACCCCCTAAAGTTCTTTTCTTTCTATAGTCGTCCTAGCTTATATTTTTGTTGAAGTCAATTCCGAGGTATTTGTAATCTACAACTTCTTCCAGAGTGTTGCCTTCAAAGTATAACTTATGTTGGTTATGTTTTATTTTGTTAGATAAAACCACTACTTTCGTTTTGCTAATATTGACTTGCATCCCCACCCTTCTTCAAAAATGTTCCAAGGAAAGTAAGTGCTCTTGAAAACCAAGAGAAAATTTATCAATCAAAATAAGGTCATTTGCATACAAAAGAAGCCTTATAACAAACTTTCCGAAATGGTTATCGTCACCCCCTTGCAAATTTAGCCACTCTTCTAGCTTGTCAATATATAAACCAAAAATGGCAGGAGACAATGGGAAACCTTTCTTGACCCTGATATCACTTCTAAAAATTTCAGAGATGCCTGTTAAAGTTCTAATGTTGACTTTCACCTCTTCATACAACCTATCCACAACTGCTCTCAAATGCATAGGAACCCCAAGTTCCTCCATTTTGTGCCACAACTTATCCCTAAGAACCTTGTCAAAGGTTTTTCTAAAATAAACAAAGAAACGAAGGGCTTCTTCCTTTTTATCCCACACTTTTTTAATGATGTGCCTAAAAGTTATACCATGATCAACCGTGGAATGTTTAGGTCTAAAACCTGCTTTCCCTTTAGCACATTTACTATTCATTTCACCCAATTGTTGATTTTATTTTCTAACATGCTTCCAAACATATTTTCAAACAAGGGGTTTATCATTATGGTCCTATAATTGGAGGGATTATTGACGCCACCACTTGTGAAAAGAGGTATTGCAAGACTAGATGCCCAATCTGCGGGGAACTCCTGTTGTATAATATTGTTGAAAATTTTTGTAATGTGAGGTGCAAGAATTTTTAAGCCCCACTTTAGATACTCTCCTTGGAGTTCAACTAATTATTTTTATTTTCCAACACCCAACTTCTTGATACCCATTTCTATCTCTTGCACAATGAAGAGTTCAATATAAATGTTGACCAAGGATAAGGGTCAACCTTAGGATATTGATAATAAATTCGTCTTGCATAGTTGAACCATTTAGAAACCATAGTACTATTTTCAGTTTGCATCTTTCTTGGTTGGAGCTCCTTCCAAAATAATTTGGGGTTATTTTTCCCAAGGAAGATTTGTTCTTCTCTCCTTGAAACCATGAAATCAACCTTTTCCTTTATTAATATTTTATTGTAATTTTTGAGCTTTATGTTATCCTTGTTTGACTCTTTCCACATTCTCCTTTCCTTGTTGCATTCCCTTTCAAACCAAGCATTAACCAAAAATAAATTTGTTTTAGGCTTCTTAATTTTTTACTCATTTGCACTCTACAAGTGCGCCTTGAATTAAATGTGTTAATTTGTGACTATCAGGGCCATGAATTATAATTTTCTTCTTCTTGAAAAGCCTCTTTACTGTTATTTTGAAGGTGTTACAATTTTCTGGAGTCAAAATAATTATGCCCATTGGGAGATTTTGTTGAACATAGTGAGTTTTTTACCCTACTAATTCTTTCCAGTCCAAGAGAAACTTAAATAAATTGGCTTGTGATATGATTTTAAGTCCCAAAGCTGATCTACAATCAGAACTTCCTCCATTTTCTACCACAAACCATGCGAGCAAATTACATAATCTACTACACTTGCTCCATTGTAAGTATTGCAAGTGAAATTATCAAACTTTGCCCATCTAGTCAAACCATTACAAATGACTAGGTCAAAATCCCCACAAAGAGTAAGCAATTATTCACCAAAGAGATTGCAGCCATTGTCCTTTGAAATTATTTCCCACTAATGATTTCTCTCTTTTGTAAGCCAGATAGGGTCACAGGCTTCTTTACAACAAAGAATTATAGCTTTCTCACATGCATTCCTAGCATTGAAATCAACCACTATAAGGACTTCATCTAGCTGAGAATATGTTGCAATATTCGATTTTAAGGCTGCAAAGGGATCTTTTTGGTCAACCTCTACTTTTGTAAGTTTTTGAAACTTGCGACACAAAGTAGCATGCTGCAATTCTAATATGATTTCCATTTTATGATATTTTAAGCCAAATGAATTGTTTATTTGAGTCTTCTTTTCCTAAATGAATGAAACGACCTTATTTTCCCCTCACTAATACCATGACACCCCTATGTCCTTTTCCATTCCCTGTTGCCTTGTCCCACACTGCCTTCTTCCATCACCCGTAAAAAAAAGGTGTTTTTCACCCTTCATGCTCATGTGTTTCTATGAGGAAAAATATGTATCTATCTTCGGTAATAGGCCCTAAGCGAGGTCCTCATCTCCATGGTTAACCTCTACAATTTAAAAAAAATAATATTAAGGAAACTTGGGTATGAATTGGTTGCTATTTTTTGAAATGCAAGACTCATAGTTGAGTCTTTGTCCATGCTTTCCCATACTAACATTACTTCTTGATTTCCTGCTAAATAATTTGTTGAATCTTCTTTGTTACCATCTCGCCGCTCTATTTTGGAAGGAGGTCCAAAACACACTATCACAACTTTACCTTTATAAATACATGCTCTCATTCCCTCATCCCTCGTTTCCCTAACCTTTAACATTTCCTCCCTCATTTCCTCTTGTTTTATTACAACTAAATCTTCTTCTAGAAAACAACGAGAACCCCTCAAGAGCTGATTCTTTCTTAGAATGATATATTTATCACGCAAGCTAGACATGATGAATTTTATGGGCCTGGATATTTCACTGTTAATCATATCCACCCTCCATGCTTGGAATATTTCTCCTTTCCAAAGCAACTTTTGTTTTAAGAAGTCCCTTGCAAGGTCAAGAGTACATTCATTTTTCGCATAGTCTTTCACCGCTTTAATAATTATGTTTTGTAACACCTCCTCCCACATTTACTTGCTTTCACTGGTTTAGCTGTGGTAAACATGAGCTGAGAGTCACTATGATAAGACTCAACCTCATATATGACCTTACAGAAATGGAGTCGACAACTTAAGACATTACTGACTTCCCTCAGGTGCTACAGGACCTCCAGGAGCAACCCAACCCCTCCAGCTATCCAACCCATGAGATAATTCTCATTTTCACTGAACTAGAGCCTCAACCACTCCCTTGCTAAGGAACACAAGCGAATATAGCCCTGCAGGCGCTCCCATAGGCCTTCCTTCTAACGACTGTGGAATTTTCCAGTTAGTTCTATGCCAGTGACCTTATTCTAAGCCACTTTTTGAGGGCTAGGACTTAGGCCTCTGCCCAAAACTCAGTGAAACTTCTAGAAATGATGAATGACATAGAAATAAGGCTTATAAACCAAAAATTAAACTAGGAAATGGTCATAGATCAATGACTTACTTAACGTAGTTGAATCCCAAAAATGATATCTAATATAATGCATTGCAGAAAACCCTCATACTTAAATACAAAGAGTAAAGGGAACTCTAATTGAATGGTTCATGAGGCACAATACTTGCTAAGGTTTTGAAAATGGGGTAGCAAGCTAAGTGGGCTTGATTGTGGGAAAAACTCCACAGTTAAACGCACTTGAGCCAGAGGAGTTCTGGGATGGGTGACCTTTTGGGAAGTCCTAGTTACTGGGGGCAAGCCCAGGAAGTGATGATTGACGCTATGTGATTCATGTCACTAGTTTCAATCCCACTTCTTCACCCCTGTGAGCATCACCCAATGCAATGAGTGGTAAATCGACTATTCAAAAATTATGAGAAATTAGTCACTTACGACTACCTCTCATGGAAATGGTCATAGATGAATGACTTACTTAACGATATAAAAATGATATTTAAAATAAAGCACTGCGAAAAACCCTCATACTTAAATTTTATCTTTTATAATTGAATTATAATTATCATTAAATAACAATAATTTTGTTAATAAAATAACAATGATAGTGATAGTTAACACCCCATAACCAAATATAAGAAGTTGTCTACCCAGGGTACAGAATAGCTTGGACGACAGTTTTTTGCCAGAATCCGGTTCAGTAAAATTTAAAAAATGAGGTATTTGCATTGTTTGGAATCCATTTTTGAGAGTGGAAATGGATTCAGCACTATCAAAAACCCTTAAGGCACCCAAAATACTGAAGTTCAACAACTATAAACAAGATTATGATAAAATCTTTGCCGGATTTTTTCAAAATCTCTGCCGAATTCTAGACCATTATGTTACTTTTTTAGACTTTTTTAGACTACGGAAATTTAATGTATCAAATCATGAAAATTTTATAATCATCATACCATAGCATATGTACACAAAATATAAATATAAAAAAATTCCAAAACCGAATTCATTGTCTTTTTTTATAGTTTTTCAAATTTTCATCATATTTTTTAAGGTTTAAAGCTTTTTAATACTGATTTGTAGATTTATAAATATACTGATTTATAAATTTATAAATTTTTAATAACATTAAAATCTTTACCAGCTTAATATATCCATTATATTCTTACAAAATTTCATAATATTGTTAAGGATTTGATACCTCTTCAATATTATTTTATATATTTATTAATATTTTTATAAAAATTATTTTATATATTTATTAATATTTTTTTATAAAAATTATTATTTTCAATAATATTAGTATTATATAAAATGTGAATTATAATTATTTTTAAAATATATATGTTTATAATATATTTGTGAGAATTTTCATATTTCTAATTTTATAATTATTCAAAACATTTTTAATTAAGAAAAACATTACATTTCTATGTTCACATTATGTCTAACTTTTGGAAATAGGTGTCCAACTTTTGTACCCATGCTTTTGTTGAACATTTGTATGACCCATCAAAAGAATGGATGAATTATTTTCCTACCTTGTATATCAAATCTTGATTTTGTTGTTCCCTAGGTCTATTTTGGTATTTGATGTTGATGTATTCTTGGAAAGATATAGATACTCATAAATTTTCCTATAGTTTTACATACTACCGAAAGTATTCATTAAAGAGTCCATCATGTTCTATTTCTCCTTGGGTTGTAGGTGGTTGATTGTCTTAAAATTGCATAAGTAAGGGTTTGTGGCTTCTTCCACTAGTCAATCGATTATTTGGTTGACCAATAGCATTGGAGGATCCAATATTTTGTTTGTTGCTCCCTTCAGCACCAGTTCTGTTGCCAACATTTACACCATTATTACACAATTTTTTTATAGCTTGGATAATAAGTTTTGTCATTTGTTGTTGCATTTGGGCTAGCTAATGTTTTCCTTGTATTGATACATTGGTCATTCGTTGCTACTCATGGACTATGTCCTGCAAGAAATCACTAGGATTTTTTCCTCCTCGTCCTTCTATCCCATATGGTTGTACTTTGGGTGACCCTCTTTCTTCTTACTATAACGTTTCTTGTATTTGCACGAAGGATACAAGTTTATAAAATCACAAGATGGCAAGATTCTAGCTCTGGTACCACTATAATATCCTAAGGTAATTTTTTTTGTCCTAGGGTTTCCAATTCCAATTAGGGTTCCCAACAAAATAGAAATAGAAGTATGTGCATTCATACAATAGTAGATATTTCTATGAATAATGCTAGTTAACAATAGATCTGTAAGAATGATATCAATATGGTATTCTTTAATTCCACCACAAAACAATACTAATTTTCCAATTACTAGGACTATAACCAATACTACAACACAACACAGTAGTAAGTGTATTGAACCAATTCCAATTGTTTAACCGAATTCAACTAAAAACTTACTCTACCCTTCTAATCTACAAAAAAATTGACCCTCTTAGAAATTCAGTCGCTTATAGCTTAGAAATTCCCATGAAACACTGTTGATTCGTTATTTCATATTCTAAATTCGACCCTCTTAACTCGGCCTTGCAGCTTCAGTTCTGCAGCCTCTCAAAAACCAAATTGTGTACCTACTATTTTCTTGTTAATCTAATTCAGGCATGCCATAAAACAATTTTTTCATGAAATTTTTGGGTAAACAAGTCACGGGAAATTGCCTCCTTGCCAAACCAAAATAGATATGCTTCAAAGCTATTGTTGTTCTAAAATAGAGTAAATTATTCAATTCTTAACCCAAACTGAACTGATCCTATGATGTGTTCCAGAACAAGAAGAAAGGTGACTAGGTAGCATGGGATCACCTCCATTGAAACTTTTCAAATTAGAGAAAGGGGTCTTAAAACCCTTAGAACCTCAGGCTCAACGAACAATAGAGACAAATCAATCCAATCCACTTATGATCAAAGTGATTCTAACCTTCTTGTGTTTATGGATTTCCTTGTGGGTGTTTCACCTCCTTAATAATTGAGAGGGGTTTGTGGCAACCCCAAACTTTGGGATTGTTGCCCCAACTTCTCTCAAAACTTATCCCATGTTGCCCAAACATTAGGTGATTAGGGTTTTCCCTTTATCAAATATTATAAACTACGGGGATTGATAGGCTAATTCATCCCTTGGGTAATTAATCCATTGGAGATAGTTAATCATCTCATGTTACTTAGAAAAGGTACTCACTCCACAATTGACTAAAGATAAAATGAGAGAATGAAACAAATGAGGGTTGAAACATTAAATTTGCAAGTGCATCACATCTTGTTGAATTATGTAACTAGGTTTGATCTTCTTGATGACATGTGTAATCATGATTTTATGTATTTGATGTAAATAGAAAAATAAAATTGTTATTTTTATTCTTGAGGCATGGGTTTCATGCTCAAGGTTATTTGATTTATAGGTAAAACACCCATTGAGTGCTTCTAGGGCTTGTCATTGAGCCTACAAGTCAATTGAGTCATTATCATGTATGGAAGACCCTTTTGGGCATGTTACATAATGTAAAGTAAAATTATTTTAGGCAAAAGTTAGAGTCAAAGACCCTCCAAGACCTTTTCATTGTGTTACAAACAATTCGGCCTTCAAAATGAACTATCAACTTATCTAGAAGGACAAGTTGGCCTATTAGGTCACCCAGAAAGCCTATATAAAGGAGAATTCCTACTCATTCAAAGGATCATCCTCAATCATCATCAAGTTCGATCAAAGCAAGAAGAGGTGACCTGAAAGCTAGTGAAGGAATAGAAAATTTCTAGAAGGAAGACTCTGAAGTTTGAGTATGTTTTAGGGTTTAAATTCCTCACATGTGTGAAAAAGCTTGGGTATCATTTGTTGCAGCAAAATCTAAATTATTGCAGTCACTTAAGGAGGCCGAAAACAAGGGAAATTCAATCCATATTGCAAGGCGATTTGCAAAAGAATAAGCCTTTGTCCAGGCGAAGAAGAAATAAGGGTAAAATATATGCCTTTCTCCCATACATGCAGAATCTAGGGATTATGCAGTGACCGAAAATTGTAGTAAGCAATTCCAGGGCCAAAAAAGAGATTAAAGAAGAAGCTACAACTACTAGAAAGAGATTTTGACTAAAGTTGACTTTGTGAAAGAGAACCTCATCAAGGAGAGGCATAGAATTGGTCTTGGAGTGGTCTTGTTCAAGGGTCATATGTCTTTGAATTCGTCATTTGAAGTTCTATAAGAAGAGAATAATTCTTGTGGGTTTTCCTCTCAAGTGGAGAGTTTTTGGCCTTGGCTAATCGCCTATATCATGTGTCCTCTTGTCTTATTGTTCTTTATTGTTTAATATTTGTTTAATGATAAGGACACAATAATAATCAAGTTGAAGAATAAATTAATCAAGATAATTAAAAATATATCACAAGCAGTTTTCGAGAAAGACAAATCACTTAATTTAGTTGCCCTGGATTTCTCAACATTGAATTAGAATTAAGGTGACAAGACAAGGAAAGGAAACTTGAAGAAGGACCGTCAAAAGGAGTATCTAGAAAGTTCAAGACATAAAATAGGACATTGAATCATCATTAAGGGATACATAAGGGCCGAACAATCTAAGGAGCATCAAGAAGGACTATTAGCTTCAAAGATCACACCATTTATAAGCAACAATAAGAAGACGACCTCAAGGACCTCGCCTCCATTCAAAGAAATAAGGACTACACATCGAATAATATTGAAGTTTTTACATCCAAGGGAAGTAGGAATAAGAACTGCCATCATCATCAAGGAATCGAGGTGATCCCCCTCTTCTTGATTCAAGGATCACTATCAAAGCATACTTGAAGAAAGACATCTTCTCAGTATCTACATCATCAAAATCAAGAAGGCATCAAATGGAAGATATCACCATCAAAAGAATATATTCACTTGACAAGTAGGTATCCTTATATCTATAATTGAATATATTATCAAAATGGCTTCATTTTTCAAGGAAAGCAATAAGTTGGTTGGGTCATCAAATTTCATTGCATGGAAGAAGAGGACAAATTTGATTCGGACCTCATAGAAAATGAAGTCATTGGTCATGTTAAGTGTTTAATTGTTGAACCACCAAAGGAATAATCTCAAGCTCTAGAAAAATATATGAAGGGGGGAATAAGGGCTCAAATAATCCTTATAAAATCAATCAAGGACTCTCCCATCCCTTATGTAGAAAATTTGGAAAAGTCAAAAGAAGTCTATGACAAGTTAGTAGAATTATTATTCTTAAGCATTGCAGGAGAAGTAATGTTGTTGAGAACATACCTATATAAAATGAAGGTATCAAAGAAAGAAGGAATAACCTCATATCTTATGAGGGTGTCAGAAATTCCAGACCAATTGCAAGAGTTGGGGGAAATAATGTTTGATAAAGAAATGACCACCATGGTTCTCAATGCACTACTTGATGAATGGGGCAACTTCGTATTAATCATATATGGAAAGAAGGAAGCCACAAGATTCAGTGAAATTTTGTCATTGTTTAAAATGGAAGAAACAAGGTTGAAGGCAAAAAGAGATGTAGGACCAAATGAAAAATTTCAAGCTTTTTTTTTCCATGGCTAGGAGAAAAGGAAATTTTTGGAAGTTTTTTCCTCAGAAAAAGAAGAAGATAGATATGTAAACGATCCAATGTTATGTTTGTCATGAATATGGGAATTTCAAGAGAGATTTTTTGATACTCAAGAAGGACAACAAGAAAATGAAAGAAAGGAATGAATCCCATGTCGTGGAATAAGTGGAAAAGCCTAAGAAGAAATCAAAACAAGGAAGAGAAACATCTCTACTGTGATTGAGATAATCTCCTTCACTTTTTTATTTTCAAGTTTTTGTGAAAGATATCTATCATGGTAGAAAGCACTATAAGTATGATAGGATGCATCATATTATGAGATGGCATCATATTAGAAGCATATGATTGAAGAAATAGCTCATGACATCATTATAAAAGCTTGAAAGGGTAGCTGAAGTAGAAGTCTACATGGATGTAGTAGTCATAATAGAAAGGAAGTAGCTCCTGGTAACATCTTTGAAAGAATAAGTATTAAATATGAAGAAAGCCATCTACTAAGATAGAAGATAGAAATAACTCATCATACCTCATCATCATTAGAAAGGAGCATTTGAAAAATGAAGATAATCAAGATCCTTTGTTAGAATATTCATTAGAAGGTTTGCCTCTACTTGGAAGAAGAAAATGTCTTGCTGATTATTTCACCTTGTGTGGAATCCATTGATTAGAAGGATGATGGTATGGTGAAAAAGGAGTGCAACATGCCGAGATGGTTGAAGTACTTTCAAGCAAGGAAAGGAAGTTTTTGAAAGAAGTCTAGATGACCAAAAGAAGAAAAGAGGTATGTATATGTTTGATAGATTAAGTCATGTCATCAAATAATTGCAGATAGCATGGGTGAATTATCTACCTCATGAGAATGATCAAAGAAAAATGATTTATTCTTTTGGAAAGATGCATGAAGGCATGGTTCACAAATTGACAAAATTAATTCAACATAATATGTCCTCATATGGAAAACCATGGATGGAATTTCCTGGGGAGCAATATGTGAAGAAAGAAAGAAGACATCATGAAAGATGCAACTATGGCCACGTAAGAAAAGGAAATCAACAACCGACGACTAGAATAATTGGCTATGAAATATCCATGGAGAAAGTATGAAGACTCTGATAAAGTCTATAAAGGAAGGATACCCTTGACATTGAATTTCTTGGAGATGTATTTATGAATGTGTAGGATTTTGATGTTGCAAGAAAACAAATGTCATGAGGAGAGGCTATCATAAAAGGTAACTTTGATTTTATGTTCAGTTTTTATTTTTGAACAAAATTTGGTTGGGGTAATTGTTTGGTATAAAATGCAGATGCACATTAGAGTTTCATTTACTATCAATCCGGGTAAGTAAACTTCGAGGATTATCCAACATATATGGACTTAGAGACAAACTAAACTAAGCTAGGTGAAGAAATGCCAAAGGTCCCTTACAAGAGGTCTTTCATTAGGATCTCCAACACTTATTTAGTTATTTAACAAAATGAAATCTAAAGACATTGTGACAAGTGTAAGAAATATTAAGGTTCCCTTACAGGAGACTGTTCATTAATATTTCTAATCATCTTAATCAAAAAACTATTTAAACTAATGAAATTAAAGCAATTAAATCTAATTCTAATTGATTACATGAAATGTTAAAGCTCTCTTACAAGAGACTATTCATTTATATCTCAATCATATAAATCAGAAACTTAAACTAATGAAATCAAACATTAAATAACAAATCAGATTCATTGAAGGAAACATTATTACTTTCTTATGAAAGGCCATTCATTAATATTCCAAACATATGAACCTAATAATTTAATCTAATGAAATTCACAAACAAACATAAAATAAAAGCCTACTAAAATAAAAGTGTACTTGCTAGGTAATGGGGATCCTTCCAAGGATTCACAAGCACACCAAAAGAAAAGTCAAATGTAGAGGATCAAAGAAGCTCCGTCTTATTCATCATCAATTTCAAATTGCAATTGCAGTCATTACATTGATTCTCTAATCTAACTTCTGACTACCAACCTAAGATTAAAAAATTAAGAAGAAGATTAAGATTAAGATTGCAAATCAAGATTAAGACTACAAATGAAGGAGATAACACTCCTATTTATACAAAAGCTATGATAACAAACTCATAAATGTAAATCCACTATTTCCTCGTTTGACCCACGTATTTCTCAACCAATGGTGACACATAACCCTATCCTCCATGATCTCCTCCATGAGGTCCATGATCTCCTCAAATTCGAATTTGAACATAGAGTGCCACATAAGGGTGCCTAGGAAGCTTGTTTTGTACCTACACATGTCAACAAACTCATTCTAATTGTTAGGTATAAGTATAAGCATATTATTTTCTAAATTTTAACCATAAATCCACTTAAAAATGTTAAGAATTAATAAACTTTGGAAAAGCATAGTTATAACCCAATGATGAGGTAAATGTAATGATGTGGAGGTGGAATGAAGGTGACATGAAGGTAATATGGAAGTAATGTGAAGGTATTGGTGAATAATAGAGTGAGAATAGGGACTATTTTGAGGCCCAACAGTAATACAGGGCTACCGAAAGAGAGTTGTAGATGTCACCTACAACTAACACTCATGTGGTTGGATGGAATATCCTGAAGGAAACATGATTTGGAAGAGGTAGTTGTAGGAAGAAAAGTCAAGTGTGGACTAGAAGATCACTTTCCAATGAAAATAAGGATGACATGACTGATATGGTTCATAAAGGATATTGATGGGTGGTTGATGACCTACAAAGAAGATGAAGGTTCCATGAGGATAAAAATGAAATTAATGGCATCGAAAGAAGGAGATCTACATTCAGCTGATAATACCATGATCTCCACCAAAGAGTTTATATTTTTTGTTGCTAACAAGTCCCTATCTAAGAGGGAGCTTGGAAACAAGTCCCTAGTTAAGAGGGAGCTTGGGTATATTCCTTTTATAGGAATGAGTATATCTTCTCTAGTTGAGAGGGAGAGATAGACACATCATTCTTGTCTTCATATTGTGAATAAATAATGGAGGATTGGGTAAGCATCTGGGATTGATTTCGATACTCTTTGAGGATTGTTAGGCCCTACTATTGTAACCCTTTTCCAGATCCTATACTACTATTTTTGCTACAACCTATACTACTTTACCTATTTTTATACCCTGAAACCCACATGTTGACTAAACTGTGTTATTTTACAGTGGAGGTAATAATCATTAATTAAGGTTTTTCACATGTCTTTGGTTGATTTAAGTAGGTGTTAAATGAATTCGTATTTCTTGACTAGTTAATGGACTGATTTATAGATGGAATTCTTAAATATAGGGATGGAAATTTTAGTACATGACAGGTCATCAAGGACCCAGTACCAGTTCAATGAATATATGTATCAAGCGGCCATTTTTTATTCAGTCCAGTACTCCATTTGACACTCTATTCACTAATCTACTCCAATATTGGTACCAGTCAACCATTGGCATCCCGAAGATAGCTTCTCTCATTAGTGAGTTGGTGTTGGCTATCTTAGTCTGGAGATAGCATCATAAATGAACAATTCATATACGATGAGGATGAAGTGATCTTGGGGGATTTATCTTAGTTTAATTTAATCCAGATCACATATGTATTTACTTGTTTCGGTCATATTGTTGTAACTATTTTTCCAAGCCTGAACTCTTTAAAGATGCCCAATGTTTGTATGAGAGGTTACGTATATGCACACATAGTGAATCAATGATGAAGAGGATCAATATTCAACACCATTTGATTGTGCTTTGTTTTAAGCATTGACATTTCTAGACTTATGTTTCATTGAGGTTTTAATATAATCGTCTCGACATTTATATATATTTTTGGATTTATGTCTTTTTGATTCGTAGTTTATTGAGATAAGTTAAACTTGTTCCATGTCATGGCAAGGGCCCACCATAGACCTTGGACAAATTTTGTAATTATTTTTGGTTAAGTAGAAGGTGTGCTTTGATTTTATGTAGCAGAAATGCACTTAACATTTGTTTTAAATTGTTGTTAATTCTCATATTTTTCGTACTTAGAACCATACTAAGATTTTGTTTGAAAGTTCTTGTAGACTTGAAGGTTATGGTAGCAAGATATATTTTTATTGATTCTTTTGCAATTTTATAAATCGTCTTCATAAATATCTTATGTAATTTATTGATTTCTTTGGTTGATTTCAAGATCTTGTAATGTACTTCGGTTAGTACATATTTTTGAAGATGAGTTCTTACAGCCTTTAAAATCCTCTTTTCTAAATGGAATGACTCAATCATGCATGGAGCTATATGTTTTTAGAAAGAACCTCTTATAGATGATGTTCATGGATGGTGTGAATATTGATAAGGAATAGTGTATTGTTTATTTAATCGAGAAACAATGTGCTAATTTTTTAGTGCAACAATATGTTTCTATAGTTAATTTTGAGTTAGATTTATTGATTTAAGGATGTGAGAGTTATTTGTTTTCTTGCTCAGATAGTTAGGAGAATTGTGTCATTTGAATACTTAGTTTCGAACTGGTGATTTGATAGCTCAGAGACTGGTGTCATTTGAATACTTAGCTAGTTTCGAATTGGTCATTTGAATACTTAGCTAGTTTTGAATTGGTCATTTGAATACTTAGTTAGTTTCGAATTGGTAATTTGATTACTTGGTTAGTTTCGAATTAGAAAGATTATGTGTTGTTTTCTCAAGGTGCTTGGTTGAATTTCCATTGGATTTGTTAGTTAGGAATAGTGTGAATGATTTCTCAAGAAAATTGTTGAATTTGTCTTTCAATTTGTAACACCCTGGGGATTATTTTGTATAAGAAATTTTTGAATAGAATGAATTGTTGAATAATATTGAGAACATGGTTTGTGGTAATTGTTAGATTAGGCTTTTGAAAGAATACTTATTTAGTTGCACCATAATTGAAGATAAATTAGTAATTTGGATTAGATGTGTTATCACTCATTAGCTGTAAAACTTTCCTTGATAGGGTCATGCAGGTCATTCACCAAATGGATGAGGTTTCCTAAGCCATTTCGATGTGATATATGAAACTTTTTGCATTTTTTTAAGCCTATCCTAAGTTTAATGTTCACCTCCATTCATGCCACTTCATTCAAATCAGTCAAATATCATGTCAGTTGTCATTCCCACGCATTTAAAATCAAAAGTGCACACCTGTCAGTTTTTCAAAATTTCGTAGCGATTTACAAAGGAAATCCACAGATTTTGCTACGAAACGGCCTAATAGTTTCATAGCGAATCTATTAGCAGCCTAACTATATTCTCTACGCAACTGCATTTTTTCAGCCAAGGTTTTCAAAGCGATGTAAGGTGTTAGTTTATGATTACAAGAGTAAAGGTGGAGGTATTTCAAGGTCGTTATGGTAAGTTTCAAATGTACACAATCGTATTTGAGGTAATCATGATCCTTTTTGGTTGCATGTGCTATGATTAAAACCCGAGCTATCAGTTAACCTTTTTAAACCTTACCCAAAAACAACCTTTTTTCATATTATTGTTTATCCTTGCATGTGAGTCGATCCCTGGAGATATTCTTCATCAATCCAAGCAGGTTGTTGTCAAATTCAAATTTTGCAGGTGTCCTCAGCAAGCGTGGCAGTGAATTCTATAAAGCATCCATGGCTGCATGAAAGAAAATGAACAAGGGTGGCCATTGTCTCAAGTATGAACCCATGGATTTGAAATTACTCAATAAATACCCTATTGCTATGGAGGTTTTCAGGAGGATTTTCTGGTTGCAATTCTTCCAGAGGTTGCAGGGTTTCCATGCACACGTTTCAAAGGATTTTGCCACTAATTTCACTGGAACAACATCAAAGGTTGGGATTCTGAATCTCACAGTGACACCAAAGAGCATATCACTAGCTACAGGAATCCCTAGAGGTGGTGAAGAGTGGTTTAAAGGTATAAAGTTTACAATGCAGGGTTGTAAGAAGTTTCTCAAGCAAGAACACTGTGAAGTAGATTTGACCAATGGTATCCCTAGGAGTTTTATGAAGGGAAATTATGCAAACCTGTTGATGGTAATTCAAAAATATTTCACCTATGAAGGAAGATTCCACATGGTTTACTCATACCATCTCATATTTCTTCTGCATTTTGTAGGTAATATATCACTTGAATTACTTTTCTATTTGTATAGGAGTTTAGGGAAAATTTCAGATAGGGTTCAAGTCAATTTAGAAGGCAATGAGACATCTCTGTTTCATCATGGTCTAATAAAGTTGTTAGTGTTGGAAGAATTGAGAAGGTTAAACAGAGATTGGACTTCTTTTCTGTTCATGAGTGGTTATGAAATAGATGTGGTCACTCTAAAGAAAATATAGAAGCCTAGAACTACTACATCACCAACTATGATAGAAGAATTTGAAGGAGAAAGAAGACAATCCCCTGCAGAACCAATGGACATAAAAACAAAACCTCAACAAGAGAATTACACCCCTCAACCAGCACCTGCAAAACAGAAACATAAAGTCAGCAAACAAGGCAGTAAAAGGATAACTAGAAGCCAGACATTGTCCAAAGGGAATATGGAGGATATCCTTCATGCAATTGATATTGAAGAGTCACCAATAGTGCAAGTTGAAGATATTGAAGATGGTGGAAGAAAACTGAAGAAAGGTAAGACTGCTAAGAAATTAGATTTTTTAGGTGAAGATGTTGACTTTATATTTCAGCCAAGGAAGCCAATGACTAGGTTTGCAAATAAGGCCATGGAGAGCAAAAAGACGGAGAAAATCAATGAAGTTGTACAACCAATAAGCATCATAGATTTGTCTCCATCGGCAGAGGAAGAAGTTTTTATCAGGCAGAGAAAGGGAAAAGAGAAAATAATTTAAAAATCAGAAATATAATCCCTCAAAGAAAAACTGAAGGAAGTAGGTAAAGAGATATTAGATTTGAAGTGTAAGGAAGAAAAGCACAGGTTTGAGAAGGTTCATTTTGAACAAATGATGAAAATATGAGAAGGTAAAATCTGAAGTGTCTCAAAATCTATGGACAATGCTAAAAGATTGTTGAAGAGGACTCATCCATTAAGAGGAGTGGTCAAACACACTAGGAAGATGAACTTATACTTGCAAGCTAAAAATAGAGCATTAAAGGATCAAGTGGAAGACCTTCAGGAGTAGTTGGACTTGATTTAAGTTGAGCTGGAGAAGAAAGGGCTGAGGATGAGAGTGGTTCAAGAACCTATAGGCCAACCATTAGGGGAATTTCTAGGTCTATAATGGGCCTCCTAAGGAAATAATAAAATAATAGCTAAACCAATAAAATAATATTTATGAGTTTACAATTCACTTTTTGCACCAAAATCCATGTAACCATGGTTAAATTCAATTGAAAAGTTGTACCAAAATAAAATTAATATTAAAAATTGTATTGATGTGACTATAAATAAAAATGAGTTTTTCAAGAAAGAGTCGTTAACATTGAACAACTAATGCATTTGTACTTTGTACTTAAATAACTTAAAATAAATTATAAATATAAATTTATAAATTCTTAGTTGTACAACATACCATTAATTAAAATTTATATTATTTAAATTATATAATAAAATGTAATTAATATACTATATAAAAATCGAATAATATAATAAAATAAATTTAATATATTATTTATGTATTGATTTTATATTACATATTGAATTGATTTGATTTATAACATAAGAAGAAATAATATATCATATAAAAATTAATATGATATATGAAAAGTGTGTAAAGACATGAAGATTGTATAGGGATATGCATTGTTTCTTTCAAAAAATATGAAATTACAATAATAATATTGTATTCAAAAAGTGTAAAATGACATTTATTATGAGTACTTTACTGTGTGACTTTAAAAGTACTTAGAATACTACCATGGTTAACCATGAGTTTTTATCCACCATTGAGAATTTTACAAGTAAGTACATTTAACTCAAGCAATGCCACCTCAACCATGGGGGATGATGTCATCCTATAAAATGTGATTGGTTCTCATAAAGTGAATTTTGATTGTACATTTTCCTTAGGAGGCCCATTTTCCACCTCAAAATTCCCCTAATGTCATTGTAAATGAAGAAGAAACTCCTAAATACTAAAGAAATGAGTTGAAACAGGTCTGATGAGGTTTGTGGCTTGCAAAGAACCTAAATTTTGCCTCAAGAGATCAATTTTTGAAGATTGACACAAAACCAACAAATTTTGGTTTTTTAGACAGTTTCGAAGCGTGCTTCAGGCTTGAAGCCAGAAAAACGCTACGAAATTTCTGAAGATGCTATTTGTTTTTGAAATTTAGTTTGTGAAGGATTAAGGAGGGGGGTTGTTTGTTTTTAAGATATTTTGGCTTAGTGAAGTTTCTTGACCACCAAAGGTGGCAGGGAGATGGATGAAAAGGAAAAAAATTCATATGCTACGAAACTGCCTAAACTGGTTGTTTCGTAGCAAGAGGTCTTTTGAAGATTTTTGGAGGTTCCCACAACACACCATCCATTTGGATACATCCATCCTGTCAGTGGGCCATCCCAGCATAGACTCATTATTCAAAATGAGTGTCACACATCCAACTCAATGTGTAGACCAATTATTAAAGTGGATATTATCCATTCTTGAAAATTAGGACTGTGTTTCCTAAATCTAGGGGGTACTTTAAATATGTTAGTGATGGTGATTTTTCTCTCGAACATGTGATCTCTATCATGTAACTGTTTTACTATTAAGAAAACTGAATGTAATAAATAGGATATAGAGTCCTATTAGGAGTGTGACTTCTTAAAGGATAGTTGTCCTTTTTTTTGTTCCAAGAAAGTAGTTTCAGTTTTGATTAGGTGTCAAGATTAGAGTTCAAGGGTCTAGCCAGCTGGGCAGATCGTTTGCATTGTAAATAATGTATCTTTATATATTGAACATCGAAGAGAAAAGGGTTGGAGAATATTGCATCAAATTTCTACTTGTTATGTTTTTCCATTATCAGTAATATACAGTGACATTCTACTTCCAGACCTGAGATTCTAATAGGTGTTTAATGTTTTGTTGCTCTATATCTTGTATATCTAATCACTTGCAGATAATTTTATCTGTAATTACTCATAATTCATGCTATCATGCTCTGACTTCCTTTAGGGGTTAAATTGTTGTGTTTTCCTTATGTTGTGTGTATGTATCATCCCTATTAAAAACCTCTATTTGCCTCAGCTTCCATGTGAATAATTATTGTCACTAAGTGCACTAATGTTGACTCCATAACCCAATGGTAGCAAGCCTTTCATTTTTCAACCTGCAATTAAGCTAAAATGAGTCACAATTCATTGAGTTAGCCATCTAAATAGTATTTATATTGAAAATCATAAATCCCCTTTGAGAGAGACCTCTCAAAATAAAGAGGCTAATCTTCAATTAGAAGTGGTTTGAAAGAGTTATAGTGAATTGATTGATGAGCAGCCTATCAAGATCAATTTGGTGATAACAAGATGTAATAGGTTTCTTCACTTAGACAAATTTGGTATGATCATCTTATTTAGGAATAGAGTTTGGGTATTATGCACTAAACTATGTACTAAGTCAGCATAGTGTAGATCTAGATCTGAACTGTAATGTGTTGTAACTAAAAGTTTACGAACTCCAGTTGACAATTTTAAACTTAGGGAATTCAACGACATACAAAAATCCTAACAAGGATTAGGTATGGAATCCAAGATAAGAGTAGTCAAAGAAGAAATTGCTTGAGGATGTGTTATTCGAAGATAGGAATTTTCCTAAAAGGACATACCCTGTGAACACCCGGGTGGGGTATGTGCCTTGAGAGACAATGATGATGGTTTCTGTCAGTCATTGGCCTCGCCAACATTGCGTTATGCTCTTATGGAGAGATAGAGTTGTTAGTCAATGCATTGCTATGTAAAAATGTTGGTTGGTATGATGAGATGTTCTGGCACAACCTAAGGAAGTAGCTTACGAGATGGATTACCAACCTGAATCTTCTTATGATAATTCTTCAGTTTGAGAATGTCCAAGTATCTTGTACGGATTATGAATACCTCCCTAGTTAAGAGGGGGTGTTGAAATATGTAACTAGGTTTGGTCTTAATAATCACATATGTAATCATGATTTTATGTATTTGATGTAAAGAGAAAAATAATATTTTTATTGTTATTCTTGAGGCATGGGTTTCATGCTCAAGGTTATTTGATTTATAGATCAAGCACACATTGAGTGCTTCTAAGGCTTGTCATTGAGTCTACAAGTAAATTGAGTCATTATTGTGTATGAAAGTCCCTTTTGAGCATGTTATATATTGGCAAAGAAAATTTATTTGAGTCAAACGTTAGAGTCAAAGACCATTAGGGGAATTTTGAGGTCTAAAATGGGTCTCCTAAGAAAAATGTACAAAAAAAAATAAAATTTATGCGAACTAATAGGATTCAAGATGATGATGTCAACCATGGGGGACGATTCACCATTTTTGGAGTAATAAAGTAAAAATATTAAAAAATAATAAAATAATATAACTATTTTTTCAACTCGTATTTTCAACTTATCTTTCTAAGGGTTTACTCAAATTTCGAGCGATAATACTCGTTGGATACAAAATTTAATTCATCATCCAAGGAGTACCTATGTTGCATTCTTTTGATGGACCCTTCTACAAAAAAATGAGAAATACATGAAAAACCGTAATTCCAATCACACTTTTCATGTATTTCTCATTTTTCATGTAGTAGAGTCCATCAAAAGTATGCAACATGTGTACTCCTTGGATGGTAAATTTATTTTTTCATCCAAAGCGTATTATTGCTCGAAATTTGAGTAAAAACTTAAGGAGATAAGTTCAAAATATGAGTTGAAAAAGTAGTTTTTTCTTTTTTCCCTCTAAAATTTGATGATGTAATCAAATCTTATTTTATTATTTCCACTATTATTTTATAATTTCCTTAGGAGGCCCATTTTAGACCTCAAAATTTCCCTAATGCCTCCAAGACTTTGTCATTGTGCTACAAACAAGTCGGCCTTCAAAATGAGTTTTCGACCTATTTAGAAGGACACATTAGCCTATTAGGTCACCCGGGAAGCCTATATAAAGGAGCATTTGACCACATTCAAAGGATCATCATCAATCATCATCAAGTTCAATCAAAGCAAGAAGAAGTGACCTAAAAGCCAACTAAGGAAGAGAAAAGTTCTTGAAGGAAGAATTTGAAGTTTGAAGTTTGTTTTAGGGTTGAAATTCCTCACATGTGCAAAGCAGTTTGGATATCATTTGTTGTAGTAAAAGTTGAATTATTGCAGTCACTTAAGGAGGCCAGAAAAAAAGTGAAATTCAAGCCATATTGTAAGCTGAGTTTCAAAAGAAGAATCCTTTATCCAAACAAAGGAGAAAGAAGGGTAAAATCTATGTATTTCTCCCACACTTACAGAATATATGGTTTTTGTAGTGACCGGAAATTGGAGTCAGGAATTTCAAGGCCGAAAAAGAGATCAAAGAAGAAGTTGTAACTATTGGAAAGTGAGTTTGACTAAAGTTGACTTTGTGAAAGAGAAGCTCATCAAGGAGAGGTATAGACTTGGTCTTGGAGGGGTCTTGGTCAAGGGTCATAGGTCTTGGAATTTTTTAATTGAATTTCTCTAAGAAGAGAAGAATTCTTGTGGGTTTTCCTCGCAAGTGGAGAGGTTTTATCCTTGGATGATCGTCTATATCTTGTGTCCTCTTGTCTTATTGTTCTTTATGGTTTGGTAGTCGTTTGATGATAATGACACAATAATGGTCAATTTGAAGAAGAAATTAATCAATATAAGTAAAAGGACATTACAAGTAGTTATCACGAAAGAGAAATCACTTAATTTAACTTCCATAGATTTCTCAACGCAACCCCCATGACATGAATATATACTTGACCGAAAACCCTAAAATATTTCTTACCTCGAGATGTGATAGTCATCGATATAAATCAACAACTTTATTATATAGTTCATTATTAAAGAAGAGAATATGTTCTAAAGAAAAGAAAAAATCAACAATTACCTTTTAGAGATCACATTGATTCCCTTTTATTCTTTTTTTATCTCTTGTTTTATAAAATCTCCCCTTAAGTTCTTACATCGTTTTAATGTGTTGCATTGAGTTTACCTTATTCATGTTCTTAAACTTATGAATGATTCTTCTTTTTGTCAAAGTTAAATTTAGAAGGTGGATTTGGATGAGAGCTCACCTCATTCTTCGATAACTTGTTCTTTTGTCTTTTGGGGATTTTTTCATTGTTTTAATGATATTGTATATGGACCTCTATAAAATTTGAGTATATCTTTATAAAAATAATCAAGGAATTTTGTGAAAACTCTTTTAAATTTTTATGTCTTGCTATATTTAAGTTTATGCATATTTAAAGAGGGTCCATACAATTAAAAATTTGTATTTTTTAAGAAAGTTAATATAAAAATTTACATTTTAATTTCTTAATGTATGGTTGAGTTTATGATATGTTTGTTGTGTTTTTACTCTAGTACATAGTGTATATTCCTCTATATATTCTTAAAAAGGCCAAAATTTTTATTATGATTTCAAGACAATATTAAATTGTTAAGAAATAAACCTCAAAATGTGAACTATAATCTTAAAAATTCATATTTTTGTATCAAAATCTGAAAATCAATACTCAAATTAAAAAGTAGTAATATCAATAGTACTCTTTTTTAGGGTTAAAATTGTTGATTTTTCAAGTGGAATAGATACAAACACTAATTTATGAAAAATTGATAATTACTTCTAATGATATAGATATTATTTTAGCACTTCTAGTTTATCATTAAGAAAGTACACTTCATAAATTCAACCATAAATGCATAAGAATAGATCACAATGTACAAAGAAAACACAAGATTTACCTTGAGAAACCTTGCTTGGGGGAAAAACCCAACAACCTTCTGCTTAGAGAAAATTTTTAGTTCAACAATAGATACACCTAGCTCTACTAGTCAACTATGATGGTCAAAAAAACCAACAATGCTATGGCCAGAATTTTCACCCAATAAACTTGACCCTCTATGATCTGCCAAGGCCGAAATTTAGCCTCCCAAATTCTACCCAGAATTTCAACCTTCTTGCCCATAAACTATTGCCCAACATTTCAACCCAGAATATGCCCATAAAGTCACACGTGCAAAGTCAAAGAGAGAGAGAGAGAGATGCTTGAGATGATTTTTTCCTTATTCATCTTCTTCTACTTTGCTTAGATGCCCAGAATATATCTTATCTTGTATGTGATTGAATGGTGTCTTATGGACGAGGTTGAGTGCCTTATATATAGTGTCTTGCATGTTTGAATGGGTGTCTCTTCACTGGGGATGAATTGACTTGAAGGAGGGCTGACTTGATAATTTTGGAGCAAAAAATTCAAAATTCAAAATTTTCTCTTTTGATATTAACATGAAGAACATATTTGTATTAATTATTTCAAGGGCTAAAATATAAATTATGAAGAATGACCATATCTACAAAATTCAATGCTCCCTCTTAGCTAGGGAGGTATTCATAATGTCTATTATGTTATTTTGTTGAAAAAATTCTCTAAGAAAAGGTTATAGTAATTCATTAGCATCAGTGCACAAGGAGAAGCTAAGATTACTACAACAAAAGTTTTTTAAGAAAGAGCACCCAGTTAGGGTACCTATAAAGTAGTCAATCAACTTATGGTTGGGACAAGGTATGAAGCTCAACATGTGTTGAAGTACTAGCATGGTACAATTTCTTATGAAACAACCAATTATGATTTGATATATGTCTTATACAATGAATTACAACTGCAGAGATTCATAGATTTTGATTGGGCGGAGTGTAGAAGTCAAAAAGAGATCATCAAGATTTTGCTTCAGTTTGGGCTTTGTTATGATTTCTTGGATGAGCAGGAAGTAGAAATATATCGCACTCAATATTGCAGAGGTCGATTATATTTCATCTTAAGTGGTAAGTTGAGAATTAATATGGCTTCAGAGGCTTCTTGCAGGATTATCTTGATCAAGTGTAGCTGACGACCATGATGACATGTCAAAGCAAAGTGAGATCTAGTATCGAGACATGGTACAAAAGGAAGAAGTGTGGATTTAGTATTATTCTATAGTCAAGCATATTGATGACAAGCATATTGTCCTTGCATACTTCAAGGAAAAGCTTGGAGTGATTGAGCATGTCTCTCTCAAGCAAGAAAGAGGGATGAAATTGCAACATAAAGGACGGTCATTCCACCTATGTCAAGTTGACCATGATTGCAGAGAATGGTTCAGAGTGATGATGTGATAGCATCAGGGACAAACATTCCCTTTTTGTCAAGTGTGTTGACTAGAATTAGGGAGAATGGTCCAGTACAGGACAAACATTCTTCCTATGTCAATCATGTTGACCAGAATTAGGATGAATGGTCATATAGGCCCAAAATCTCTCAGTTAAGTGCGTGCATTTCAAAACTAGGCTTAGAGTACTTTCCAGATAGGTTGAGTGAGCCCATTTAGCATCAAGCCCGAAATTACTCATGTAGGGTGTGGCCTTTGGAGATTCACCATGTGTCAAAGATATTGATCGAAATGATGGTGAACCCAGACTAGTATTTATACCATGTGTCAGAGGGACCAAAATTAGGGTGGCTAGTTGATGCTAATGATGTACCAGGTGTTAGGAGTATCGACCAGGATTATGATGCACCATAGTTCATAGGTACCGACCGAAATTATGGCAACTAGTTGATGTTGTTGAATTACCAGGTGTCAAGGTTGTTGACTAGAATTATGGTAACTCTTGAAGGTCAAAAAGAAATTGCAGCACACACACTAGTGTGGGACCACAGATCCTAGCGATACATTAGTGTGATGGCCAATTTAATTTAATAAATTGGTGCAGTGTCTAATTTAATTTTCCCTTAATTAAATTGGACAATAAAATGTAATCTTATCTCATAATCACTTGTAATAGTTAACTGAGTGTGATAAAATCAGTTAGCTCATGTATTTCGAGTTGAGGGTGGTTGGTGAGGCATACAGAGTGATTCTGTTAGTTATGGAGTTCGAATTCTAGTTGGTGCATTATTTAAATGCATGAGTAATCAATTAACTTAGTTAGGTGAGTTAAATTCCATTGGACTAGTTGTAACTGTTTGTTGCACTCGTGAGAGATCAAGTGAATTAAATCATATTTAATTCACAATCAGTGTTCTACCTTGCAACTGATAATTTACTATAAATATTTGAATGCATTTCAGTTCCAGTGGATACCCAGTTGAGACAAAGGTTAAAGGGATTTTAACTATCAATTGTATCATTAGTAGGCTGCCCGCATGCAACCATTGGATTGCCCATGATCCTTGTGCAGTTTTGGAAGGCTGAAATTCCAAAAGAATAGGGATTTCATTCCACATGAATTGTGGAAGCAAGGCAGGCTGATTAGAGGATAAGAATTGGCTAAGTGTTGGTCAATTTTGTCCGGGTCAGTGTGAGATAGTTGTGAGAGTACAGGAGACTCTTGTGAGAAGAGTGCATTGTAATTTTTTCATGATTCCATGGTAAATATACAATAGAAGATATTGGGGTTTTGAGTAGTAATATTTCCCTGGGAAAAATATCTGTGTTGTGGTTTGATTTGTTTCTTCCTGCACTTTTTGTGATTGGAAATCGTGTTTATTTTCTGCAATTGATTTGTAGAAGGATTCAATATCCAGCTTTAGTACATTGCTTGATCGGATTGAATCCATTGATATACATATGTTTGTATAATTTCTACAGTAACCAACTATCGTTGATGCCATGATGAGTTGTTATAACCTTTTCTTAGAGAAATTTGTCAACAAGAGAACATCTAGACAATCGTTATGAATACCTCCCTACCTAAGAGGGAGTGTTGAATTTATGTAGCTATGGTCAATGTTCATAATTTTTATTTTATCCCTCCAAAAAAATGTAATAATATATTCAATACATGTTCTTCATGTAGGCTTCAAAAAGAGGGAAATTTCAAATTTCAAATTATGTATTTTTTCCTCCAAAATTAAGATCAGCTTCAAGTCGGCCCAACCCTGTGTCATGTATATTCGGGCTCATTTAACTTATATATAAATACCATTATTCCTCCTTCAAAGGGAAATTTGGATAATCTCTTTTTCAAGGCAATTCATGTTACTTCTTATTGAAGTGAGGAAGAAAGACAAGGGCAGATTGAAGTGAGGAAGCAAGTCGAGTTTCTGGACATAACTAATCTTTGCAAGAAGACTAAATTTTGAAACCAGGAAGAACATTGAATTTTGATCAGAGATATTTCTTGGGAAAAATACCTAATAGTTGAGGCACAACAGACCAATTTTATGAGGCTAATTATCTTTCTTGACCTAGGTTTTCTCATGGCTAGTTTGGCCTTTGTCTTGGCTGAAAAGATAAGGATTGTAGGAATTTACAAGGTAACTTCCTTAGATCAAACACCAAATTTCACTGCTCACAAGCAGATCACAAATCAGTACACTAGTATTTGACGTGGTTAAAACCCTCGAAGAGGGAAATAGTCCACGTCCTGAGCCAACGTGACCACTTCAGGAAATTTATTAACATAAATAAAGAAAATTTACATAATATACTCTCATAAATAGTTACCAGACAAATGACCCTCCATGCTCTTTAAATATATATCATGGACCAATCGAGTGTTAAGCCACGGATCAAGTGTCGGTAATACCGAGGAGAGAGTGAAATGTTAGATCACTACATATCGTGACCATTGGATTATAAGTTACAAATGTACATAGTAAAGAAACAGAATTTACCTAACTCTACGCTAGACCAAGTTATACTTAACTATTTCATGTGTCAAAATATCCTAACATCCTCCCTTAAGAACAACTTGGGATAGGATTGAAGGATTTACAAAGGTAACATAATAGGAGAAGGAAGGAGGCATTAGAGCCTATCCCCACTTAATGATAACTTTCTTGAACTCCAAGCATAGATCAAAGTTTGGTAAACTTCACTTCGGTGAGAGCCTTTGTAAAGATTCCGACAACTTGATCATTGGTTGAGAAATAATGCACTTCAGGAACACGATCATGAATGATATTTTTGATGAAGTGTATGTGAAGTTCAATGTGTTTCATACGCTGATGCTGAACTGGAAATTTGCATAGTTGAATGGCACTCTGATTATCACACAAAATTGTAGTTGGATGTTGCTAATGAAGACCAAATTTGGTCAGGATCTGATGAAGCCACTGGGCTTCCTTGTTGGCTTCAACTACACCACGATACTCTGCTTCTGCCGAAGAAAGAGAGATGGCACTTTGTTTCTTACAATACCAAGTAATAGTTCTTGAAGAAAGAGTGAATACATAACCTGCAATAGAATTTCGATCATCAGGGTCAACTTCCCAATCAGAATCAGTGAAACCAATCAACAATGGAGATGCTCCAGCACTGTAATGAATCTCGAACTAAACTATACTTTGAATATATAGAAGTATTCTCTTAGCTACTTTCCAGTGACTTTCATGAGGTTTGTGCATAAACCGAGAAAAAAGACAAATGGCAAAGGAAAGGTCGAGACCGGTATGGGTTAGATACATAATTTTACCAACAAGTTGACGATATAAGGTAGCATCAACTTCAGGGGTAGTACAAGTGATTGAAAGCTTGACTCTACACTGAAAGGGAGAAGGGGTTGGCTTATAGTCTTCCATGTGAAAGTGGCGTAGAAGATCACAGGCATACTTGGATTGAGAAAGGGTAATACCTTCTTTGGATTGCAAGACTTGAAGACCAAGGAAATAATGCAAGTGTCCTAATTATGTCATTTCAAACTTATTTTTGAGGCTAGACTTCACATGGTTTATATGGTTGGGATCAGTACCAGTAAGGATAATATCATCAACATAAAGAACAAGGATGATGAAGTTCTTACCCACTTTCTTGGTGTAGACAGTATTGTCAGAATGACAACTAGAAAAGCCATTATCTAAGAGAAAGCTATCCATTTTGGCATATCAAGCCCAAGGAGCTTGTTTGAGACCATAGAGAGACTTCCTAAGGTGACAAACAAGGCTAGAGTCATTTTGGATAAAGGAAAGGGGTTGTTCCATGTAGATTTCTTTATGAAAATCTCCATGTAAGAAGGTGGATTTAACATCCATATGATGGACTTCCCATTTAAAGGAAGCACCAAGGGTAAGAACAAGGAGGATAGAATTGGGGAGAAGGTTTCAATATAGTCAATGCCTTCAAATTGTGAAAACAATTTAGCAACAAGACGAGCTTGATGTCTATCCACTTTTCCATCTGGTTCAAACATTGTTTTGTACATCCATTTGTATCTGACAAGTTTTCTTCCCTTTGGAAGAGGAACGAGATCCCAAGTATCGTTTGCCAGTAAGGAACGATATTCTTCATTCATAGCTTCATCCCAATCTAGATGACCTGAAGCTTCTTCAAAGGTGTCTGGATCAGAATTTTCTGGAACTTGAGTCAATAAAGAAGAGGCTCTTTCGAACTGAGAATGTGTACGACATTGATCTGCAGGGTCACTTGCAAGAGAACCTGTTGCATCCCGAGTAGAGCGAACCCATCTTGGAAGTTGTGGGGATGAAGGAATATCTTGAGGAGGTGGAGGAGGATTTTCATCCTTGTCGTCATCATCCGAACTAGAAGGAATGCTGTCAAAAATAGAAGAGATAGAAAGAGGTGGCACATATTCTGAATTAGACTCACAGGCCAAAGGTGGCACACCCGCTGAACTAGGCTCGCAGGTCGATATATTTTCATCAAATTTTACATCTCTTCTAATGATTACATTTTTGGATTTTGGTTGAAGAAGTCTATATCCTTTGACATCTTCAGAATATCCAACAATTTTTCAGTCTTAGGTTCTAAGGCTTTATGTTTCACATCTGGAATATGGGCCCAAGCTTCACTTCCAAAAACACAAAAGTGACTTACATTTGGTTTGATTGAGGTCCAAGCTTCTTCTGGATTTATATTCCTTAAAACCTTAGTAGGAGTGTGATTTACCATGTAATTTGCATAGTTAATTGCTTCTTCCCAAAAATTAAGACTAAGTCCTTTAGATTGAAGCATACAATTAGCCATTTCTTTTAGATTGTGATTCTTCCTTTCAGCTAAACCATTTTGTTGTGGAGTATATGGTGTTATCACTCAGTAATTTCTTCAAGTTCAAGAGAGAAATAGTCTGAGGTAACCACAAACCTACTTCAAACTCTAGGATCTAGCCTTCCTAGGGTTCAAAGAGGGCTCTCTCTTTAAAATTTATCTTTGTTTGATTTGTGAATATTAGGCTAGTTATGAAAGTACAATTTGGTTTTGGTTTTAAATTATTTGGTGGGAAAAAATCACTTGAAGGTAATATAGAGAGGAATCTACTTGTCCATTGGGCTATGGGGTCTAAATCAAGCTAATAACACTAGAAATCAAGGCCAAAAAGGTACAAATATATTCAGGGCAAGATAGATAACCCTCAGAGATTTGGGAAAGTGGTTTTTTGTGAGGTGGTATGATCAGGATAAAGGGCACTTAAGGATCCTTTGATCCAGAAAATGGAAGTAGAAGACAGAGGTAAAACGGGAGAAGGAGCAATTAAGGGTTCCTTGCACTGGAAATCAGAAGAAAATGTTAAAATGGAAACTAGTTAAAGACAAGGAGAACTTGACTAATCCTGTAGTAATACCACTAGTTACACATTCAGACAGAAAAAACATAAAATGAATGCATGAAACTTAGAAAAGGAAACATTGACAAGTAGGAAGTACTTCACTCATCAGCTTATCACAGGGATCCCGAATTATGATGCCAGTCAGCTTGTCCAATCTGCTACTTCGAATTCAAACACACAATAGCCTCCAATGTTCAACAAAAATGTCTATAATAAGTCCAGCAATTTTATTCCACAAAAAATACTTCAAAGAGTGAAATATTTATACAAATTCTAAACTAGAATATCTTGAAAAAATATCAAGATTGTTTTACAAATATTTCCAACTATTTTACATAAATAGAACTTAAGTAAAGGACACTCAAAACTAATGCATCTATTTGGCACTATTTTTTATGGATGGGTGATGAAAAAGAGGAGAATTCGAATTTGATCTCAACTCTTAGTTGATGATGAGGCATCCAAGTCACTAACTATTTCCTTTCTTTTTGCATTCTGCTCCAGAAATTCTGCAAAATTGGGGTTCAATGATACCTTTTTATTTCTCAATAAGAAATATATTTGTAAAAAGTAAAAGATTTTATTTTATATAAATATGTTTTTGAGATAAACCTCTCTTAGTTCCCTAAAATTATGCTCCATCTGTTCACAATAGGCTCTGCAAAAATATGTGTAAAACAACATTTTGCAGAGTCTGAAAAATAGGCTATAAATATGTGCATGTATCTCTCATTATGTAATAAATGTCCAAAAAGTGAGATAGGTTTTTATAGATAAGTATCTTAGGAACAAAAACCTCATTTATTTTGGTAAGATATATTTTTTATTGGCCATAATATCCTTTTCAAACTGGCGACTTAACAGAAATTTTCCGTGAAAATATCTTTCAAATTTTGTTTAATATTTACAAATCCATAATGGTTGTTAGAAAAGTGAGAGAGGTTTTTATAGTTGGACACCTTAAGAACATAAAACTCCTTCATTTTTTCAAAATTCATCTTCTATTGTCCAGAATAGTTTCTGCAAAACTATGAATTAAACATGAAAATTCTGCAAAAATGTCCCTTCTTGCTTTGTTTTCATCTTTTAACCTTACTGTTCTTTTAACTGTTTTTACTTTCACTTTGGATAATTTTCATTGTTGTTGAAAGTATTTTCATATTTATTTACCATTTACTGCCTCCATTTTTACTTTTACTATTTTACCTTGACTGCTTTGTAACTTTGTTTTAACTTTCACTCTGACTTTTACCTGATACACTTTAACTCTGATGCTCTTTCACTGTTTTGTTTTCACTGTCATTGTGAATTCTGATTTCACTTTTACTATTCACTGTGCAAATTTCATCATTCTGATCTCTCTCTGACTTCATTTTATTCTTTCTTTGTATACAAACTATTTTTTGAATGAAGCTTTTGAATTAAAATCTGAGAATTTGGAGCAAACAATTTTGTCAACTAGTATTGAAACTGTTGGTCCAATTTCATATTTTGATAATGACCTGCAAAAATAATTTTTTTTTTAATGAAACAGAGGTATGCAAGGAGGTGATTGAAGGCTTTTGACTGGTTTTAAACAAGAAACAAGGGTTTCTTGAGTCTCTTACTGAGAAATTGGGCTGAAAGACTTTTGAAATGGGTCAAAAAGGCTTAGCATACCTGCAGAGGTTTTCTGGCTTGTTTCATAGTTTGAAATAGATCATTAAACTGTGAAAAATCACAATTTCTTCTCAAAATAGCGTGCTGCAGAAAAAAGGGTTTTTGGAAAAATTTGACAGGGTCTGGCCTGTTTTTTGGGATTTTTGGCAGTTTCTTCCAGATTTATTTTTTATTTTTTATTGAGGGTCTTTCAAATCAATAATAGGCTCAATTTTTTGAGAAATACCTATTATAAGTAGGTACAGGTCTTTATAAATTGCTTTGAGGATTTATCACAGGTTCTGTGGTATATTTTCTCGTTTCTTGAGCAATTCAGGGCTTCTCGGTGATCTTCAACGATAAATACAGTCTTTACACTATTTTTGGGCATAAAAATCATGTTCAGGCTTCTTTTCTCTCAGTCAGAATAGCCAATATAGTCAATGTGTGCATAATAAAGGAATAACAGTGCATTCTCATGGTTTATGGGGCGACTTAGGTTACATTTACTTGCAATTAATGACTGTCAAATCGGGCAGGAGGCAGTTTCGGGCTTTTGAATTAAAACCAGACTAGGATTTTGGTAGTAAGCGGATTTGGACAAAACGCATGCAATCCAGCGAAAAAGTGACACGTAAAGGAGAGAGAAATGAGCAAAACTATCCATTTTGCGTGCATTTTGGATTTGGTCATTCGATTACTTTCTCTGTGCGATATTGCAAGTAGGTCGTCAGATTTGGAGCTTTGATGCAAACGGTGAGGATCAAATGGGAAGTTGTGGCTTAAGAAATGGTGGGACTGGGAAACTTCTATGAGCGAATAGTTAATATATGTTTTAAACCTTAATAAATTATGAATGGGTAAAAGGTTAATCATATATAAAGGCGGAGTGTATTATGCATGTGGCATGGGTTAACTTATATAAAACAAAGGGCTTTATATAATGTAGCGGGGATAGGCGGATATGGATAAGGGGCGGGGTTAAGTTTTATTAAAAATAAACCTTTTTCTATCTCAATAATACTTTGGGTTATAAAATTATAAGGGGGAGTAATATGTTTTTATTCAAAACACTTGTGATATGCCCGAATAAAACACATTTGGCGCAGTTTGTAATCTATTATATAGTTTTAAATCTTTTGAATGATTTAATAACCATAGGGGGCAGGATATTTGTTTAGCGATATTTTTAGACCAAAGGGGATTTTATTTGGGTTTTAATTTAACACATGGGTAATAACTTTGGTCTAAAATCTTTATAATAGTGGGTTTTTGGGGGTATTTAGATATAGGAAGTTAAATAAGTAGGATAAGGTATTATTTAGGGATTTAATAAAATAGGTTAAAAGTTAATATGAAAGGGGGATGGAGTGTACACAAAAATACAAAAATAACTAAGTAAAGTGTAAAAGTAAAGCAAAGCTCATCTTTTTATCATGTCATCAATACTTAGGATAAAGTAGTTTTGAGGATTTTTGTATGTTTCTGAATGAAGGAAGTTAATTAGATGGGTTTTTATACTTAATTAAGTAAGAATGAGTCTTTACTTATGAAAATGAGGTATAATGTATGAATGAGGTATGAAATAATGATAAATGGGGATTTAAATTAAGAAATCAACATTTTCAACTAACCAGTCATCGAGCCTTCGGTCCGGTCCCAACAAAAGTCAGAGAAATGCTCTGAGCCTGTTCGACTGATAGCTTAGAATACTGAATACTTATAGGGGAGGGGAAATTAGTGATGTTTTTCCCAATGATCATTTATTACATGCTTTCTTCACTACTTTCTACCTACCCAGCCTTATTCTAACATTTTTTCTTCTTTTTGCAGGTGCATTTAGGCTTACAACCTTAAAAAAATTATTCTTTTAAAGCATAAACTATCTAAATCTACCTTATTTCATCCGAGGGATCAGATTAAACTGTTGAGCTCCTCATTATTCTCTACCTATCTATTTATTTGTCAGGATTAAACTGTCTGACAAATCTTTATTCACTATCTAAAACATGAAATTGAAAACATGACAAGTCAAGATTAAACTATTTAATTGATCATGGATTATGGCATTTATTGACACTCTACACATAATCATTATTATTGCAATAAAGTAAAGTTAGTGGCATTTGGATTTGCTAAATTTCAGGTCTTGTTTTTATTTTTCTTTTGGGGTATATGTTTTTCTAAGTCCTTTGATCTTTCTTTTAGGACTTTTTACCCTCTTTTTTATTTTGATTTTTTATTTATTTATTTATTTTTATTTTTTTCAAAGTATGGGAAAACAACTTGCAGAAAGCAAGGTATGTACATATTTTACAAGACTATCAAAGTCAATTCAAAATTATGAATCCTATATTTATAGGACCCTAACAGCGGCTTCACATGGGGATGGCATCTCCTTGTGAGATGTCAAGAACACCGTCGACTAGTAGCTTGATCCTTTGAGCCAATCCCAAACATGCATTTTCTTTGTTATAAAACTCTTGGACTGAATTTACACTCTTTTCTGTGAACTGAAATCTGATCTGAGACTAAAAAGGTGTTGCAACCTTCAAATCAAACTACTAAATCATCAATATCTTAGGGCCTTTTCCTTGGTTGAAAACTGAAAATTGAAATAAGTTGAAATCCTACCTACTTACTCTAATGAGATTTCCAACTGTTGGTTAGTTAAAATGAAATAGAAAATGCAACCATTCAAGAATTATGGACTTTGATAGATTTTGTTGCATGTGCTTGTTGATTGTCAAAACTGTAATTCTGAAACCTATTAGAAACTTGTCAACAAATGAGAGAATAAGGAAATACTTGATTTCCTTTGTTGACTCTATAAAATTTTCAAAAGGATCTTCCAAGGTATATACACCAATGTTTAACTGATATAAATAACTGTACATCTATTCTGGATGACCTCCATGCCATGAAACTAAAATGTTATTTTCTTCTTTATCTCATTGCAAACTTTCAGATAAGTTTTGTGATGATATTCCTACTAATTGTAATGTTTGACTATTGAAACCTTTATCATCTTGATTCTAAAACTCATATTTAGTTAATGGAGAAAGGCTTTGAATGCATTCATTATCCAACATATTTTCTATTGGATCATGAAAAACTTGTGAGGATGGCTGCAATCTATTGGATATTGAATTCCATGGGACTTCATAAACTTCAAAAAGTTGTTCATCATTTTCTTTAAATATGTTATACCACATTTCCTTTAAAAGATGAAATGATTAAAAACATAGTGGTATGGAACTTTCTTGTGTTATTTAATCATGTATTTCAATGGGAACTGATAACTGCAATTGTGAAACTGAAATATCCTGATCAAGGGTTTCATTATCTTCTTTGTTGTCAATCACAATTCCTAAAGACTGCTAATTATTGATGGCATGAAAGTTGTATCTAATGAATTGAAATGTAGCAAAACAAAGAGGTAAATAATCTTTACTTATTTCCAAATTTTCTGCTCTTTCTTCCTCACTTTCATGGCTGATCTGTATTGGTTGATCACTGTATTCTGGCTGCTGAAACTGCGTTTCCTCATCCCACAAACTAGCTTCTGATTGCTCTGTAAAGTTAGCTTGAGTTTGGAGAACATAACTATCAACATAATGATCATACTTAGGAAAATAATCAAAACAAGGAATGTCATCAAACATACACATTAGATCAGCAGATTGATTTTCCAGCAATCCTGATATATCTTGATTAGATTGGTTGCATTCTATTTGAAGGTCATCATTTTTCTCAATAGGAGTACTATCAGGCAATGGGCCTTTTTGGGAAGGTAGAACAACATGTGAATCAACCTGTTCTTCTGTCTCTTCATGGATAAAAACTTTAGTACATACATCAACATTAGAATAAGTAGAAACAATTTCTTCATTATGTAAACATTTTGAGGATGGTTGCATGTTTGGAAGCAAATTGATTTCTTCCTCGGTGGGGGGGGGTGGAAATATTTGAATTCTTGGATTTGAATAACAAATGTCTTTTTCTCTTATGTAAATACTGATCATGAGGTTGAATATTTTCTTTAACTTCATTCAAAACATTATATGAAACATCATTTGTTACTACAAAGGGGCTTTGTGGATCTTGATTCATCTCCTGGTCTATTTAATCTTTGATTAACTCCTCTTGATTATCATGACACTTAAATTGAGAACGAAAGTTATGGATTGCTACTAATAAATCTTCAGGATGCCAATTTCCTAAATCTTCATCAATATTTTTAAGGTAATGTATGAGATCTTCAGCTTGATCACAACAATTTTCAGCTAATGATAAAGATGGAAAATCTTCTTTGTAATGCTCATAAAATACCTTATGAAAATCCTTTAAAGAAAATAAACTAGTAGGTTTGAGAGCTTCATACCATTCCCTTGCTTGTCCTTCTAAGGTTGCCATGAATAGTTTCATGAGGCAATCCTCATGCCAATCACCCTTCAATCTCCATGAGTGTATATGAAATTTAATGAGATGTAACAAAGGATCATCAATATTCTCATCTTGAAACATGGGCAGATTTTTATCCCAATTTACCTTTGGTAGTTTGTGTGGAAATCCAGGTATGTGATCTCTGCTCATGGGAGCATACCTGCATTTTATTCTTGGGTCATCTTGTAAATTAGTCATAAAGAAGGGCCACTGTATCTATACAACCAAGCTAGATCCTTCTATAAAATACAATATACATTGAAAAAATTTCTTAATGAGAAAGAACATAATGTCTTGGATTAAGATCCAAGTTAAAAGCCTGATCTTTCCATATTGTTCTTTCAAGTTCATTCCTCTAGTGGAGTCTTGATTGTGAAATTGATATGGAGTCGCCAGGTGGATGATTTTAACCTTTTTGTGTCTGATCACTGTCCACCATCATAGATCAGATCTGAACCTGTGAAATGTTTTTGAAGAAAATGTAAAATAAACTGCAGAAATAGAAAGAGCATCCACAGCAATTAAACATAAACTGTAACAGTAGCAAAGAAATCACACTAAAATGCACACTGCAAGGAAAAAGGAAAACCCAACACCTGATCAGAATAGTGGGCCCAACTCTCTGATCAGGGCTGCGGTAAACTCACGAATTACAAGAGAAACAACAAGCTGCTATGCATTCAATTAATTATAGAAGAGATTCATTACAAGATCTGTATGTCAAAGGGCTTAACCCAGATTCATAGCCCATATGCATCTTTATAAAATTGTCCTGAAACCCCCTTATTCTTCTCAGCAACTCCATAATTACAAAAATACATCTTGTTACAACAACAACCTAGTTGCCCAATATGAAACCGTAAAAAGGCCTGAAATGGCGGTGATACAAACAAGTATGTTTCGTTGTAACAACAAATAAGGAAAACGTTGGAGAGGATGGGTTTTTCCTCGACTTGCGGCCGCAACGCTCCTGTTTTAGCCAAATCTAAAGAAATATCGGAGTTAATATGTAAAAAGGTAAAACCTCCATGACAAATACTTCATTAGTCAAATATCTAATGAAAGATAGGGAAAAGGGGTTTACCTCATGCGTTTAAGAATAATAATGGTAGGAAGAGATAGAAAGATAGGGTAAAATGGGAGAGGAAAGTATACAAATTTGGTATCCAACAGTCTTCTAGGTACAAAATGTAATTAAGTGTCGTGTTCATCTAGAAAATATATGCTCCAAGACCTTGTGGAAGAAGGACACCTAACAACCCTCAAACTAGGCTAGAAGAATAGCTCACAACAACCCTCAATCAACGATGAAATACAAGTTGTATTTACAGTGGAGAATACCACATTAAATGTTGAAGAAATCACACTTCATGTTGGCCTATTCACAATGGAAAAGTTGGCCTAAAACATAGTTGGATGGTCGGCCTAATAGTTGGAATAGTCCACTATATATACCTGAACCTACAGATCATTTTTTAAAAATGTCAATGGTCAACACAAAGATATGTTTGTGGATAGTTCTGAGGTGGATTGTGGATAAAAGAGTAGAAGTAAGTGTGAAGTTTCAGTGTGGACTTCAGGCAGGACCAAGCTCGGAGATCAAGGGAAATTAAGTGTGTTAAACAGAGACATTTTGCAGATTGTTTAAAGAAGATTCAGTGTGGATTTATGAGAAGGTTGTTCATCGTGGAGTTTGAAGAATTTTAGGACTAATTGCTTGTTATATGATGGTGATGTTTGCGGATCATTCTATACAACAAGTGCAGATATCTAAGGTTCATCAACTTCGGATTCTAGAGGTACAATAAGTGCGGACTTTCTATAAGTATAATTTCAGATTTCAGTAAGCAGTTTTAGGGTTTCAACTGTGGATTTGTTTTAGCTATCTCAGTTATAAATAATTTTCTAAAGTTTGGACAAAGATCATAAGAATAAAGGCAGCCTTAAAAGTAAGAGACAGTGAGGAAGGTAAATCTGAGATTTACCTTCCTAACTACAGAATAGTGCAGATTGGTGACGAAGAATAGAATCAAGTTTGAAGAAGTTGTATCAAGGTCTTGGAAACATATCTAGGTCAAGGGTCTAAGTATTGGTCATGGTACTTGTCATTTGAAGATCTATAATAAGAATTATTTGCAGGTTTTCCTCTCCAAGAGGGAGAGGTTTTTCCCTGGCTCTAGGAGCCTAAGTTTGTGTCTTATTTATTTTGATAATTGACTTGATGTAAGAATAAACAAGATAACGAAGAAAATGCATAAGCAAGTTCACAAGTAATTATGAAGAAGAAGAATTTGTATTAAACACCAGCCCTCCAAATTCTCAACACCACGTGGGCCAACTAGAGGTCGCCACGTGGTGCCCTAGCGACCGATCAAAATTTTGGTATTGGCAGAAACCACTCCAACGGATTTGAACCATTAGGGGAATTTTGAGGTCTAAAATGGGCCTCCTAAGTAAATTATAAAATAATAGTGGAAATAATAAAATAAGATTAGATTACATCATCAAATTTTAGAGGGAAAAATGTAAAAACTATTTTTTCAATTTGTATTTTCAACTTATCTCCCTATGGTTTTACTCAAATTTCGAGTGAAAACACTCATTGTATGGAGAATTTGATTCCTCATCCAAAGAGTACCCATGTTACATACTTTCAATGGACCTTGGTACACGAAAAAATGAGAAATACATGAAAAATGTTATTGCAATCACATTTTTTCATGTAATTCTCATTTTTTCTGTAGCAGGGTCGATCGAAAGTATGCAACATGGGTACTCCTTAGATGAGGAATTAAATTTTTAATCCAAAGAGTACTATAACTTGAAATTTGAGTAAAACCTTAGGGAGATAAGTTGAAAAAGTAGTTTTATTATTTTAGTATTTTTTAATCTTTTTACTTTTTTACTCCAAAAATGGTGAATCATCCCCCATGGTTAGCATCATCATCTTGAATCCTATTGGTTCTTATAAAATTTATTTTGGTTGTACATTTTTCTTAGGAGGCCCATTTTAGACCTCAAAATTTCCCTAATTATTTAACCTCCGTGTAGCAATACTGGCACCCAACCAACACGCCACGCATATGACTTAATATATATAGCTCAAAATTTATATTTAAAGATTATGGCGGGCACATTTGGGGGGTGGGTCAGGCTAGCCCCAGCCCTCGTCACTGTACCCACGGGAAATAAGGGGTTGGATAAGAATTTGCTCATTTAGCACTTTTTGGGGCGAAATTGTAGGACAGTTTGCAGGCAGGTCGAAATTGTAGGATGAATTGTTGGAAAAGTTGTGGAGATCATAAATTCTTCAGTTTTTATTCTTTTTTTTAACAGAAAGAGGCTATAAATCAGTTTTTGACAGTTCTTAACCCATTGGAGCTATTAATATAGCCATTTGAGCATTGTAACTTGATGTAAACACCATGTTTTGAGCATAATGAAAGAGGTCCAACCATTGGAAGCTGGACCAGGAGGTGTAGACCGGGAGGGGTGAACTCCGTCATCATTTTCTATTGTGTGTTTATTGTTATGGTGACATTGTATTATTTTTTTGCAAAAAATGAGTTTTAATTCCATGTTTATGTGTTTAATAATTTGACGAAATGGGCTTAAAACCCTAATTGAATTACTTGCCAAATTTACATAAACCTCAAGCAATTTTAAATACAGATAATTTTGGTATCAGAGCTTAGGTTTTATTTGTTGTTTTGAGGGTTTAATTTTTTGCAAGTGTAGGTGATGCTTACAAGGTTGAAGCTTAGGAGAGGAGAAGGAAATTTTGTGGTTGTAATTCCTCAAGTTAGGTCAAGGACAAGGAAAACAAGTTTGCCACAATATCCACCACAAATCCCACCTCAAATTTCAATTGAAACTTCATCAAGTACGTCACATGAAGGACAGCTATAAAATTAGAAATCCTTTAGGAAAGAATTCTTTGACATGACACAAATGGTGAAAGTTCCCTATGAGAAGAGAAACAAAAGGTTGCAAGGTGAGAGCTCCAATCCTCCAAAGGGAGATAAGTCTTCAAAAGGAGATGGAGGAGATGGGGATAAACCTCCAAAAGGGAATGGTGAAAAACTACCTTTGACACCACCATTCTCTTCACCTCCATCCTCACCACCATATTCACCATCATCTTCTCCCACAACTCCTTCACTAACACCTCCACATTCTCCAAAGGGACATGGAAAAACTCCATTATTGAAACTTGACATAAACTTTGAATTGCCTATGTATAATTGTGAGGTAATTGTTGAGAGATTAGATAATTGGGTTCATCAACTTAAAGTATATTGCAGGATATAAAGGATCAAGAATGATGACACCAAGATTCATCTTGCTTCATTAAGGTTGTAAACTACAGCTCTTATTTGGTGAGAAGCAAAAACTCAAGAGGACACGAAGAAACATGGTAAGGTCTTAAACTCTTGGAATGATTTTGTTGTTGCACTTAGAATAAAATTATATCCATTAGCATAAATGCAAAAATATATCATGGATTGGAAAATTTTAGGAAATTAAAGAGTCAAAGTGTGCAAAGTTATACTCAAGAGTTTAGAAGAAGAGCACTAATATTGGGTGTAGATTTATTATCTCAAGATACTTTTTTGAAATACAATGGAGGTTTTCATAGCTATTTAAGACATACCATACTCGTGTTTAACCCTACAATTTTAGATGCTTTTTGTGTACATGCTACACACCTAGAAGCAAGAGGGAAAAATGTTCCACAAGAGGGCAACAAAAATCCATTTAAAAATGGAGACAAAGGAAAGGGTAAGTTCAAAGGACAATGGAAGAAGAATGTTCCCATAAAGAAAGAGGGAGAAAAATTATCATGCAAGCATTGTGAAAAAGATGGTCACGATGAAGAAAATTGTTGGAAACTTCATCCTGAGATGAGACCCAACAAATTTAACAACAAAGGGAAGCAAAAGACAACTGCAACTACACAACATGATTTAGGATTTGATCGGGAGATGAAACAAAGATCATAGCGATGGGTTTGAAAGGTAAGTACATAGGAAGCACTAGTTCTTCAATTTTTCATAATGATACTCAAGATTGGAAAACAAGAATTAAACTTTTCCATATTCAAGTTATTTCAAATCATACCAAAATTGATACACTCTTTGTTAGTGGTTCACAATAAAATCTTATTTCTGGAGATTTAGTCAAGAAGTTGAATTTATAGACCATTACTCATCCAATACCTTATCCTTTAGGTTGGATATGTAAGAATGAAAATTTATAGGTGACAGGGAAATGCATACTTAGATTCGCAATTACAGCAAAATTTCTTAATGAAGTTGAACTTGATGTAGTTCCAATTGATATTTCTAGTATTTTTTTGGAAAACCTGTATCTTTATGATAGGAAAGCTAGTTTTCATCCCCATGAAAATAAGTATCACTTGTTCAAATATGGTACTGAGTACATTGTTAGAGCACATCGACAGAAACTAAATCTTTCACTTGTGAATGTTGGACAAATGAAGAGACTTATTAACTCTAACAATAATTTTGTGATTTTAATGGTCAAACAAAAGAATGATGTTGATAATGAAGCCTTTCAAGGTTTTGATTCAAAGTTGAAATCTGATTTGGTTGAGGTTGTTAACCAATATGACGATATGTTTCAGGATCCTAAGGGATTTCCCCCCCCAAATAGGAATCCAACATCAAATTAAATTGCAGCAAGATTGTCCTCTTCCTAACATTGGCATGTACAAGATTTTAGTTATGGAATCATCTGACCAAGTACTTATCCATGTGGTTCATATATTGTTTTGGTGTCAAAGAAAGATCAGACTTGGTGCATGTGTGTGGACTTTCGTTCATTAAACAAGATTATGACAAAGAACTGTTACCCACTTCCTAGAATTAAATATTTACTTGATCAACTGAAAGATGTTGTGTATTTTACTAAGTGGGACTTGAGGAGTGGCTATCATCAAATTTGAATCGTTGAACGATACATATGGAAGACAACATTCAAAACAAACCAAGTTTTGCTTGAATGGTTGGCTATTCCCTTTGGGCTTTGTAATGCTCCTACTACTTTCATGCATGTGATGAATGATGTGTTGAGGCATTTTATAGATGAATTTGTGATAGTCTATTTAGATGACATATTAATTTTTAGCAAGTATCGTGAAGAAAATTTCATGCATGTCAAAAAAATATTAGATGTCTTGAAGAAAGAACAATTGTTTTTAAAGATGTCAAAATGTGAGTTTGGGAAAACTTCCTTAGTCTATTTGGGTCATATTATTGGAGGAGGTGAGTTGAAAATAGATCCCTCCAAGGTTAATGTCATTTTGAATTGTCCAAGGCCCAAAATAGTGATAGAGGTTAGAAGTTTTTTGGGAGCAACCCAATATTGTAGGAAGTTTATTGCTAGATTCTCTTCTATCGCAACTCCATTGCATGCATTGAGAAGTGTGAATCAGGTATTTTAATGGGGAGGTAAGCAGCAAAAATAATTTGATGCATTGAAGGAAAAGATCATTTCATCTCATGTACTTTCACTTCTATACTTGAGATATTCATTTGAGATACAGACTGATGCAAGTGAATATGCCATGGGCACAATCCTATTGCAACATGGTAAGCCCATCTGTTTTCATTTAAAAAATTGTAATCGTGGAGTGATTAACTATCTTACATATGACAAGGAGTTGAATGCATTGGTGAAAAGTGTGAAAAATTGGAAACACTACTTGATGGGTAAAGAAACAATCATTCACATGGATCATCAGCCATTGCAATACTTGCAATCACAAACAAAGCTGCAGCAAGCAAGGAACTTTCGATGGATGGGTTTTCTTTAACAATTCCACTTGGTGATAAGGTATAAGAAAGGTATATATAATAAGGTTGTTGATATTCTTTCAACAACCTTATTGTTAGTGCATCCATTATTCTTAAGAGTAATTTTCATGCATGAGATCTATATTAAACACTATGCTTTAGATAGTGATTTCAAAGATGTATATGCAACTTTTTTTTAAGGTAACCAAGTAGAGGAATTGGATTATCATGTACATGATAACTTTTTGTATCATCTTGGCAAGCTTTGTATTCCACAAGGGGAGAGATTCAACATCATAAGGGAAGTGCATAATTCTCTAATTGGCGGTCATTTCAGTGTAGGTAAGACGGTGGCACAACTACATAGGTATTTCTATTGGACTCATATGCTTGAAAGTGTGTCGCGATTTGTAAGAGGATGTTCATTATGTGTTGTCAGTAATCCTAACAATAGAAAGTTTGGATTGTATACACCACTTTATGTACCTTCTCGTCCATGGGAGAGTGTTTATATGGAATTTCTAGGAGGTCTATCCATGCCTAGGAGAGGTCATGATTGTCTTCATGTAGTTGTGGATAGGTTCAGAAAAATGTGTATTTTGATGCCTTGTAAAAAGCTGGTTACAACTAAAAAAGAAACCTACTTATTTATTCTTTCAGAATGTATGAGTGCATTTTGGATTTCTCGCATCCATTTTTAGCGTTCGAGATTCTCGATTTGTCTGGAAATTTTGGTCAATCTTGTGGTGACTCATGCACACCCAATTAAAAAAGAGTAGAGAATTTTATCTGCAAATAGACGGCCAAACAAAGGTGGTAAACAGAACAGTGATACATCTTCTTCATGGGTATTGCAGCAAGCATCCTAAGTTGTGGGATGAATATTTTCACTATATTTAGCATGCTTACAACCATACCAAGCACTCTTCGACTCAACCTCACCATTTGAGGCGTGTTTGGGATACTTGCCTAAATCTCCTTTAGATTTTATCTTTGGGAAAGAGGTTTCTATTGATAGTCATAGTGACATAGACAGTGCTAAAAGAATCATTGAACAAGTTCAATTGGTACATCAAACCATTCAAGAACAGTTGAAGAAGAATCAAGTCGAGTACAAGATAAGACATGATAAGCATCGTGTAGATCACAATTTCCAAGTCGGTGATGAATTTTGGCTTCACATGAGCAAAGAGAGACTCTAAGGAGAAAGTAAAAAGTTGAAACCAATTCGATATGGTCCATTCAAAATTTTGGAAAAGATTGGTAATAATGCCTCCAAGTTGGATTTGCCTTCATACATGCAAATTTATGTAGTTATTAATGTTGAGAATTTTATATTGTATGAGCCTCCTTTGATCCAAGATCAAGGAGAGAATTTTCAAATTCCTTCAATTGAAGATTTATCTCGTGAATATCTTGAATAATTGCAGCAAGACATTATCCTTGAAAAAAAAACAAGAACTACAAAACAAGGAAATGTGGAATATCTTCCTGTGTGGCTCAAGGGTACAAATCCAAGCAAAGCCAAATTGATTGAGATTGGAAGGGTGAGGGAACTGTAACCCCATTTTTTTGATAACTGAAAGTGATGTTTTAGGGTCCAAAAGCTTCCAGTGGGGAGGAATGATCCAGTGGATCAATTTTATGCTCAAAATTCAAAGTTTTAAAAATGGAACTAAACCTGTATGCTTGCATAGATCTCTTAATTCTAAAGTTGGTGCAACTCGTTTCGTGAAAAATAGACTCTGTATGCTCCTGCAATCACTTTATGTGTAATATTCCTAAATTAGCACACAGCTAATTGGAATATTAAAGTTTTGATTTTTCTCTTAAATAGAGGAATAAGAGGTTATGGAGACCCATAAATCTCCTTAGTAGGAATAAATACACTCCTAGTGTGAATGGAGGTCATATATAAAGCTGCATTGAAGACCCTTGGGTGTGAAAAGGGGCTAGAGCATGAAGACCGGGTCAACTTTGACCAAATCAACAGCATTGTTATGGAGGAGTGGCATTCATGGAGGGACAACATAGTTTTGTTTGGAGACTCTTTGCATGGAAGTAGTGACCTAATTAAGTGGGGCCAAGGGTGAGGAATCTCATCACTTATATAAGTAAGAGGATGACACCCATATGGGGGTTATGTTTTAGATTATTATTTTGTATATGGTCTGTTTAGACTTGTTTCTCTCTTCAGTTGTTTAGCTAAGATTGCAATGATGTTTAGCACATGGTGTTCTCAGTCGGGAACCCCACCTATTTCCTTGAGAGGCCTCTTGGAAGAGTATTGCACTACATTTTCCACTATCCGACATCAGGCCAAGCTTCATCTTACATCTACATCGCAGTTTCTACAGGAGGTTGTGTTGTGTTGCAGGGTGTAGTAGTGGAGGGTTGAGAAACCCAACTTTTGAGCTTATTTTCCAGTGGAGGGAGCAGCCCTTCATCTGGGAGGCTTGTAAGGGAGATTCTTGAGCCTCATTTTATCATCCAGCATCAGGTTAAGGTACTGATATCAGTTACATCATATTTTTCTGAAGGAACTTCGTTATTTCAGTGTGCAGTTGCAGTAGAGGGTTTGGAGCCCTAGTTGGTGAAGATAGATTTTCATTGAGGGGATCAACCTCTCATTTGGAGAATCTATAGGAGGAGTTTTTCATACATTTCTAGATCAGATCATAAACCTCCTATCATCTATCCATTTGTAGAGATTATTTATCCCTAGGGCCATATTTGTATTTCTGCTTTTTTTTGTATTTCAAGAAACCCTTTCCGGGTTATCTTGGTAATGTGATTGGGAGCTTAGATCTCTGTTCCCAACACTATTTGAGCCATATAACTTTAGACCTATTTATTTAAATTATCCATCAACAGTTATATCTAATAAAATTGCGTTGTCATAGCCTTGGGTATTTGTTGTGTAGCAGTGTTCTTCATATTTCATGTACATGTTCTCTTGAGGCTTGTTTTTCCAACTTGAGTGACTATTTCCTCAATAACTTGTATACATTTTGTTGTTATGGTCTTAATATGATGGCTATGTGATCTTCTTACATTGTATGTGTTGATTTTTCACTGCCATTTCCAGTTTTATGCACTATATTCATGCTTTTCCCATTTGGGAATATTACAGTGGTATCAGAGCATAATCTTGGCTCAGCCTGTGGATCTCAGCCATTATGCTATCAAGAGAATAAGAAGAAGGAGAAAGAGATCAGAATGATGGAAAGAATAATTTTTATCTCATCTCTTTTCAGATCTAATAGGGACCTCACCAAGGAGGTCCAACAAAGAAAAGTGGAGAAAAGTAATGAAACCACACTAGGGTTTCAAAATGAGGAAGGTCCATGTACTTCCTATCAGCAAAAAGAAGAACCGGTATTGCATAGAGCTCCAAAGAAACATGATATGCCCTTTCATTTTGAAGAAGAAGACAAGAGGCATGGAGATGGGGGACACTTAGATCATGATATTCTAATTGAGTATCTTGCAGAATATAAGTCTCAACCTAGAGCTTTCAAGGAGAATCTAACTCTCCCATGGTTCTATTAGAGTCGATCACTTACTGACCCTCCATCGTGCAGAATCATTTCGCTTTTTGCATATCATTTTTAGGTGTCTCGCTCACTTCACTTCGTTGCATTTCGCTAGGGGCATGCCATTGACTGACGAGAGGGTCTGGTCGTCTTGTATTCCCTCATGCTTGTACCTGCTAGGCTAATTAAAACTCCTCAAAAATCATCGAAGTTCAGGTCACGTCATTCATGGTCATAAATGATTATTTTCGTCAACAAGAGTCTTTTAGTCCTAGAGTCTAGGGTTTCAGTCTTTTGATATATTTAATAAATTCCCGCAGGCCATGAGGATGGTTTTGAAAAGGTTCTTAATTCAAATTTTTATCATCAAACACATTTGAGGACATTTCTAGTTCAAAACTCTGTTTTGAACTAGAAACTGTCAAATTCATTTTTTGTAATAATCAGGTATTTTTCCCACCATAAAAATTTCAAATGCAACCTCTGATCTTTGCCGAAGTCCAAACGCCAAAATCCCTGCAAAAATCAAATCATTTCATCGGTCCAAAACTCAGAAATTTAGTGCAAAAAGTCAAAAGACAGAAGTTCAAAGAAATGACAAAGTGCCAAATGAAAAACATTACAAAGTGGGTTTTTAAAGAACTAAAAATTAAACCCATCTCTCCCAAGATATTTCAAAGGCTATATAAACCCGTTGAATCAAATTACATTCAAAAATTTTCAGAGCAGAAGTTGAATTGAAGGGTTGAAGGGCGAAAATTTCGTTTTGAAGCCGAGATAGTGTATTGACAGTGCACGCGGCGCATACAAGAAGCGCGCGGCGCACTGGGCGTCAGTGGGTAGTGTAATTTTACATGCGCGCAACGCATAGAATGCGCACGGCGCATTGGGCATGCACGCGACGCATAGAGCCCTAAGGCCGAATAATCACACTCCTTCAACCAAATTCATATCAAATCGCCTCATTCGCCTTCAAGTAAGTTATCCAAGCTTGCTTAATGATTCATGGATATGCTATGGTGTTTTAAAGGTGGAGAAAACAACTGTTTGTTATGGTGAAAGTTAAACCCTATATTCATTTCAAAATTCGCTCCATAGGGTTTGAGAAGTGATGTTGGTCATTTGAAATTGGTGTCAAAACCTGCATTTATCAAAACACTCTTATGCCATTGTTGTGTATGCTTTTATCACTGCTGTCATTATATCATTTCCCTCACTGCTGAGATCACTGTTATTATACCACAGTCCCATTTTTATGCCACTATTTCACATCCTTCATTTCCTTTGTTCCCATGTGGTAAAACCCTAAATCTATCACCTGTTATCCCTTCCCTCCATTAACAAAATTTTGATTGCCACAATATTCAAAGATTATGCCTTAGATTTCATTTACATTTTTTCATTTCACCTATTCCCATTCCCAAAAATCCTCACTATCACTATTTTCCCATATCACTTGCAAATTGACCATATCCTTAAACCCCTAAAACAGTGGTTGTCTCCACACTTGACAGTACTTTATCACTGTATTTTTTCCCATAGCACTGTATTACATATGTGACACATTTGGCATACACTGAACTCTTGTTTTCATCATTACCATATTAGCATATATTTGTCATACTTTTAGCATCATGTCAGAGACGGATTCAGTTTATGAGCAGGGGTATGACAGTGATTCCACAGCAGAGGCTAATGTGCCACAGAGGTCTCACAAAAGTGGCAAAAGTGGTAGGCATGTCAGGGAGGAGCCTACTTCTTTGGTTCAATTGCAGGCTTGCCCGCTTGCAATGGATTGTTTTCAGCATCAGTCATGTTTCCAATACTGTGAGATGATTTCCCAAACTCAGCATCATCATGAGCTAGCTCGCCTATTTGTTCTACATTTACATGATGGCCGTGTAAACCTTGCCGGAGTAAACTTCATTTTGTCACCAGAGACCATTGCTCAGGCCACCGGGATACCAAACATAGGAGAGGAATGGAACAAACGACAGCAGCTAGAGAAATCCTATTATGAGCCCTATATCAGACCTGGATATATGAGGCAGCTGAGCAGGGTATTTCCATTCCGATTTCTGAGAGATGAGTATGCACCATTGATGAGATTGATCATTCGATATTTCAGTTGTGAGGGAAGATTCTCGCGCCTCTATGCGTACCATATCCGTTTGTTGATGCATTTCACGAGGGTACGTATGATGAGCATTCCATACTTCATGTACCGTAACATAGAGCGGATGACATTTCTTGTACAGAAGAAGACCCCAGCATAGCAGCATAACAGTATATATCATTACGCGCTGATCAAAATCATGGTGGTACATCAGCTCACACAGCAGGGCATCGCATGGGATGAGTTCATCTCCCGTGACTTCTTTGCAGTGCCACAGCCGCCTCCCGAGGTAGTTCATGATGAGGGAGAGCCTTCACACCAGTTTGATATTCCTGAGACTGAGCATATCAGTGCTCCAGTGTATGTGACATATCAGCGAGGCCACAAAGCCTTATTTGCAGCTACACGACGAGTACTATCTCCACCCGGGGTGGAAGGGGTCTCGTTGACTTCATCAGCAGCGCGAGTACTATCTCCACATGGTGTGGAAGGGGTCTCGCCTTCGACATCAGCACAGGTACAGGTTCAGGACAGAGGCAAGAGGCCTATGCACGATGAGGGCCCTTCAGGAGGTCGAGACACTGATTTTATACTCATCGATGTTGATGCGAGCTCTCCTAGCTCGAAACTGAGGGAGGTCATCCAGGAGCAGAAAGCTGAAATTGGTACTTTGACAGAGAATTTGCAGAGAGCACAGTGGGTGATAAAGTACTTAGAGCAGCGGAACAAACAGCTGGAGGATCAACACACACTTGTAGAGCTGCGGCGAATCCGTGAAGATCGACAATTGGCCCGGAAGAGACCTGGTGACATGACACCAATTGAGCGAGAGACCGAACTCATGCATGTTAAAATTCATCTGGAGAAGTTGTTGGCAAAGGCCAATAGAGACAAAGACATGCTCCGTCATATGAAAGGTCATTATTGGGCCCGCATGCACGTCTGCAAAGCAAAAATGAAGATCCTGAAGAGAAGGTTGAGCAGAGCACTAAAACGGCGAAAGAGGCCTGATCCACTCCGGATTTTGGCCGAGGCTTCATTGGCTGAGCATGAGGCATGATGAGGGATCTTTGCTCCGAATTTCAGCAAATTTGGAGAATTTTTTGTCATTTTTGAAAATTTTGGTCTCAAAACAGGTTTTTCCGCCCAACACGTAGCGCGTCACAACGCGCGCTTATGATTGGGACACTTTCTGGAGGAAAACTTTGTATTTTTGGATTTTTCATGGTAAGTTATGCATGCTCAAAAATGGCTGAAGCATTTCATCAAGTTCTGGATGATCAAAAGGGCCAAAAACACCATGAAAATCACCTTTCTGCCACCTTTTGCACCAGCAGGAAGTACTTTTGGGAGAATGAAGTTTTGGAGGGGCAAATGAGCTCCAAATTGAAAAATTCCACTTGGGTTGGATAGAAGACATCTAGGGATTTCCAAAAAGATATCATGAGATTTATTTTTAATTTTGGAAGTGCTCCAAAAGAAGGTCCAAAGGCGCGCGGCGCATAGAGGAAATTAGCCTATTTTTCACCTTCCAGCTCAGAAATTCGGCCAGTTTGGACTAGTTTCACCTCTTGATGTAATTTTTGACCCAGCTTGATGTAATTTGATAAACATGATGTAATTTTGGCATGTATTTACTTGTTCTAGATGATTCACTCACAAAAAAGTGAAAATCAAGTGAATGAATCAGTTTCCTTCCTTTTAGAGGCAAGTTGTTTGGCTGCCTAGATTTTAGCTCCTTGTTTAGAATTGGTTCAAACTGCTCCTAGAAGCATGAGATCGACCCCTAGAGGCATGGGAAGGGGTTAGAATTGTCTATTTATTGTATTTTCTGAGACACTTTCAAGGTTGGACTCTTGGGAAAAGTTTGGCACACTATTGTACATATTTTCTGCATTTTGGCTAAGGAAAGATCAGAGGTTTTGCAGCACCTGTTGGGATTCTTGTGGCTTTCAGTTTTGATGGTGTGTTTCTCTCAGTTATTTGTAAGTTCTTTAATTTTTAATGTATGCCATTCCCTTCTTTTGCTTCTGAAACTAAATGAATGAGTAAATGAGGTAGAATCCATTGATTCCAGTGCTCTGCCTTTAAATTTGTTTAGTTTTATATGTTTTCGCCAGTTTGGAGAGGATCCTTGTTCTCCCTTGCCCTCTTCATCCCATTTTCATTCTGATCCATCCATACACATAATCAAAAGCATCAAGACTACTGCCTACCTTGCCCCAACTCGAATTCTGCAAAGATCTGGCCTCATCCCCGAGCCCAAAATTGTTTTTCCCATTTTTCCAACAAAAACCCAAAAAATTTAAATCAAACCTTCCTATCTATTTACTAGCCTAAAATCAGTATCCATTATAAGTCATCTCACCCCCTTTTAAGACCTTTTGCCGAGATAGACCCGGAGAGAGCCCTCTCCTGTCCTCGTAGGGCTAGCTACGAGGCTAAGCTTGGTTTGATGTTGCCTTGAGTTTTACCTTATTTCAGCCTAAGGTAGATTCGAGCTTGTACTGTGTTCATTCAAATTTCAAAGAAGAAAGAAGACCTTATAGCAATAGATTTCTATTGTCTACATTTGATGGGTCATCCACATTAACAACAAATGTTTGGTCAATTTAGTATGTCCTAAATTGCTACATTAATTTGTCAATCCGGGATTCGTAAGCTGACGAAGTGTGGCGCACTATATGTGCAAGATAACCTATCTCTTACTTTTTGTCGTTTTTGGTTTTTTTTTCTTTTTATCTTGGTTGGTTTCCTAATGTGAGATGGAAATTCTAAAAGACAAGTATGGTTATGATTGTTCAAGGAAATGATGTCCTTTATAATGATTTACCAAACTTTCAAACTTCAAAAGGATTTTGAAACATACAATGAGAAAATTAGTTCCTAAAAGGAAATGAAAATGTGCCACTATTCTAGTTAAACAAACAGTGAACTATTGATCATGAAAACCATTACCCTTGCTGCTGTCTAAACACAAAAGAAATTGTTACTCAAAGAAAAGATTGCAAGTAAAGTAAAACTAAAATCAAATTACATCAACTCATATTCTGACCCCTCACCATTAGTCTCGATATGGCTTTCAGAGGTAATCATAAACAACTTGAGCAATCTGATATCTAATTTGCAGAAGAACAAACTAATATCAAATTACACACTCATACTTCAATCCCTCACCATTAGTCTCGCTATGGCTTTCGGAGGTAACTGATAATGACATGAGCAATTTAATATCTACCTTGCAGAAAAGTAAACTAATATCAAACTATACACTCATACTTCAATCCCTCACCATTAGTCTCGCTATGGCTTTCGGAGGTAACTGAAAATGACATGAACAATTTAATATCTAACTTGCAGAAAAGTAAACTAATATCAAAATATACACTCATACTTCAATCCCTCACCATTAGTCTCGCTATGTCTTTCGGAGGTAACTGGAAATGACATGAACAATTTGATATCTAATCTAACTATTAAAGCAAATGTGCAAGACTGAAATAAACAAAACAGTGCTAGAATTAAAAACTAAGAAAAAGAAATCAGCAGAAGAACAATATTGATTCCATGTCATTAGTCATTATAAAATGATGTGCAAATGCCCGGGCTGCCTATTGTAATCTGAAACAAGAACACTGATCAGTTAACAACAACATAAAACATAAAAGATTATGGACAGAAGTAAAATATAAAGCATGAAAGATTATGGACAAAGATGAAATGTAAATACCATGAAAGATGTAATCTATATACACGTGAATGACTATGGCACAATGAACTTAAAGAAATGAAGCATGAAACTATACAGTAATACACAAAACCTCAGCGTGTGCAGGGGCCCTCTGCACAGACCTCGGGAAGCAGCTTTCAAATACGAATTACGCTTTTGAACAAAGTCTTCTCATATATTAAAATGCGGTCATAACAGAGAAACAATGTCACAGCACAATGGCGACGCAATTACATTACAGAGCTTAAGAAGATCTAACTATTATGCGTATGAGAACGCATTATTTATAACAGAGGGAGATATAACTAATTCCCTAAAGTCTGCGCTGATAGAAGACACGTGAACCATCACGTCCAGAGATCTAGCGTTATGGCCGCCGTGAGGATTAAATCTATGGAGAGTGGCTGTTGGATTCGGCTTATGGAGCCGTTTACAGGTGTTGATGTGTCTCCCATGATCTAGAAACGGCCACGCAAATCTCCATGTGATGAGAAACAGAGTTCTGTCACCGTGGGACTCTACGGTTGACCACCACTTGGCCACCTTTGACCACAACCTTCTTAGGTGAATTCGGCTGAGCCAATAGGACACGATCCATGTCCACGTCATTTCTAACTTGCCCATGTGGCTCGATATGCCTGAAGATACCTGCAACATAGACTTTAACAAAATGGCTGCGGAAAGTTGCAGCAGCTGCGGAAAGTGACAAGATTCCGCAGCTAAATGAGCAAAAATCTAAATCAAACAGTAGACACAAAACATAGTTAAAAACCATTTTAGATGCTCTTTTACAATTAATATGCAATGATATTGATGACTTAGAAGGTCCAGGTGAATGAAAAAGGTCTAGAAAGGTGTATAAGAAAGATGCATATTTGAGACTCAACATACCCCCACTGTGAAGGTGTTGCATGTCCTCATGCAACCAAAATTTGGATAATCCTTCTTCAATTCATATGCCTTGACACTTCAGCCAGTACATCCAGTCCTCTCCTCCTCTTCCTTGGTGCTGCTAACATCCTGGGCTTCTTCATCAAGCATCTAAATTTGATATTAACCAATGCTCTACTTAACTTCTGGCATTTCTTCTTCAATTTCCTGTTCTTTTTCTGCCATAGTCCCAGATGTAGCATGGTATTGTCATGAATGATCTTGTCCAATTTTCTTTGTTCCTTTAATGCCTCATTTTCATTTTTAATGTGTTTATTTAAAATCTCCAACTCAAAGACTTCTTGTTTCAATGATTGGACTAGATCTTCTTTTGCTGTGTGAGGCTGAGTGGATGAAGTGCTGGGACCCGTGGCTGCTCTTTCTAAAGATTCTATATAATCATATACTTCTTGCTGCTTTGGGTCTATCTCAGGTGTCGTTTTTATTGGGTTGTCCCCAAAATGCCGTGGAGGAGAATTGGCTTCAAAATCTGGCTGAAAAGGGCTCATGTCAACGTCTGGCTGAGAATGAGATGGACTATGTTCAATATCTTACTGAGAATGAAATGAACTATGTTCAATGTCTGACTGAGAATGAGAATGAGATGGACTATGGCCAGCTGGGGATTGTTCAGGTGTTTCTTCTCCCAAATCAATAAAATGGGGTCCTTCGTTTGTGTTTTCCTCAACTTCCCTTTAAGTCTGGAACTTCTTCTTACACGTTGTGGACTACTGTCTTTTTGCTTTTGTTTTCCTTTCCCTCTCTTTTTGGCCATAGATGACTGTTCCTGAAGGTGAACTAGTCTCTCAGATAACACTTGATGATCTTCTTCTGAAGAAGGAGTTTGATGCATAGCCTCAATGCTTTTTCTCTCTTTTGATTTTATTGGCTTTTTACCCTTGGTTTCTTCCTTCCTCCTTTTTGACAGTCTCTCTTCCCTACTAGTTCTTTCAACTGTAGTAGTAGGAGTACTTTGAGTTTCATCATTTGTTCTCTTTCTCCTACTCCTTCTTGATGTACTACCTTCAGGAATTTCTTGGGGTTCTTCAAAGAAATTTCTAATAAAAAATTGTTCCCATGTGTCCTTTTTCTCTTTTAACTGTTTTTCAATCAAAATTTTCACAAGACCATGGTGATATAAATGTGGTTCTACATCCCCTAAATGCTTCTGAACAGTCACAGACATCTTCTTCAAACTATTTAATAAAAAGTATGGCAGATTGAGGGTCTGGTTGTCTAGAAAATTCATCAGCAATCGGGTATGATACATATACATGGATCCAAAACGGCCCTCACAGGTGATAAATTTTTGGATAACTAACAGTAAAGTAGCCCACTCTTCTTTCAAAGCATGAACAGGAATTCCCTTTTTAAAAATAGTTACATCCATACCTGGGTTACGTAGGATCACTCTCCAGGCTTCATCACTAATACTCTTGTTCTTTGAACCAGCGTTCACCTTCTTGAGGAAGTTCTGTAGCAGCTGCTATGGATGCCTCATTCACCGTAAACTTAAGGTCCCCAATTTCTACCTCCAGGCCATTGAAAGACCTTGCAAAAGCTTTTGTCACCTCTTTATGGTAGCCTCTAAACTTTTGGATAAACCGAAGCCACTTTTCCTTTTTCAATATATCCCTGACTTGCGGGTATCCTTCCATGAATTTAGGTCCTTCTGGTTCTGTTCTCAACAACTGACCCATCCTTCTTTCTGCTCTTTAAAACTTGTCTGCGTGAGGAGGGTTCAACGGAGGTAAGACGGCTAAATGAGCGGAAATGAGCACGATTTATGGAGGAGACCAGTGACTGTAGGCGGATATCAAAGAATGGGTATACGGAATGTAGCGTAACAGAGAACAAAATGGGGTGAAGTGGAACAGAGAAGGGTTACGTGAGCACGGTGGAAATGCAGCTGTGAGATCAATAGAACAGTAGGAGGAGTATAACGCATCCGGCAGTATTTAAAATTGGGTGGCTGCAGAGTAAATGTAAGCACGTTTATGAAACGGCTACGGATTTTATGCGGCTGAAAGAAGCCGTAGTCAAATCAACCACGTTTCATCATCACAGGTGGAGTATCGGAGTATGAGTGAAGATCGAAGGCTTGATTATGGGACCGTTTGAAAATGAATGCAAGGGTTGTGGGAGGATCATATAGAGATCGTTGAATGGTTACGGAGTTTGTGAACACAATCATTGCATATAATGGAGCTATGGTTTATAACTATGTAAAAATGTGCTTAAATGCCATTTGAAATAAATTTTTACTCATACCTTGGAATTCTTGCCATTTTTTCTTGGTCTTTAATTAGTTGCTCCTCATTGATGTCTTGAATGCCCCATGTCTTCATAATATGTCTTCATACCTGTATTTGATTTCATGATTGTGGAAATACATCTGACTGTACATTCTTTTGAAAAACAGAGTGGTAGCTGCAGAATCTGCTTCCGGCTGCGGAAACTGGTGTCAGCTGCGGAAACAGGTGTCAGCTGCGGAAACTGACACAGCTATTATTTGGGTGAAATGGAAATAGATGGATGATAACTGACTGAATGAAAATGGTCATGAAAGAAAATTTTATTGGTGAAATGAATGAAACAGATGAAATGAAGTGAAATGGAATGAAGTGGAGTGAAATGAAGTGGAATGAAATGGAGTGGGTGGTTACAAAACTTGTAAAATGAAAAAGAGAGATTTTTTTTTTTTTTTGGGGAAAATATAGGGTGTCAGGTGTCCCTGATTTTCACCCTACATTTTCTGTATAAGACTGCCAATCAATGATTGGTTTTCAGGCTTATACAATTTTTATTTTTAACCTAAAAGAACAAAAGCTAGGTCAGAGAGAAGAAGGATTCTTCCTCGCCCTGTACCGATCGCTTAATTTTCTGAAATTCTTTCGACCCACCCTCTTTTGAGAGTGGCTTATGATAGACTTTTAATCTGTGGCCATTCACAATAAGAGGAGTTTGAAATTCATCAATGGTCTTGATTCTTACCACTCCATTGCTAAAGATCTTGTCAATCTCATATGGCCCAAGCCAATGAGTCTGAAATTTTCCTTGAAAATCTTTAAACTTGGAATCAAATAACAATGCCCAATCTCCTTCTTGAAACTTCTTCTCTTTGATGTACTTGTCATGCCATTTAGCTCTTTGATATTGAACTAGATCAGTTCTTAGAATTGCCTCTTGTCCGATCTCATCTAGCTCATTTAACTGCTCCATTCTATGCTTTTGGGCTTTTGATAAATCCATCCCCAATTGAACTGCTATCTTGAAGGTCTTGACTTGGAACTCAATGGGGAGCAGGACTTCTTTCCCATAAACAAGTTCATAGGGAGAATGTCCTGTTGTATTTCTCCATGTAGTTCTATAGGCCCATAAGGCTTCAGAAAGCCTTTCCGCCCAATCTCTTCTATGTAGATGAACAGTTTTGGTGATGATACTTTCGAGAAATTTGTTTGTAGACTCCACTTCACCATTTGCTTGCGGATGGTAAGGAGTAGATCCTCTATGCTTGATTTTTTATTCTTCCATCAGCTTCTCCACCAAGTTGGATGTGAATTGGCTTCCCTAATCTGTCACAATTTCTCTTGGAACACCAAAGCGAGTAAAAATATCCTCATAAAGAAAATTAACAACTGAATTTTCAGTAGCAGACACTAATGCTTTGGCTTCTACCCATTTAGTAACATAATCAGTACAAACCAATATATACTTATTTTGCTTAGATGGTGGATTAATAGGTCCAATGAAATCCAAAGCCCATTTTTCAAAGGGTTCGATGAGTACCTGTGTTTGCAATGGCATTTCATTTGAAAGGGTAGGTTTCCCTACTCTTTGGCAGCTGTCACACCTTTTGACATATTGTTTTGCATCTTTAAAGAGGGAAGGCCAATAATATCCTAAAGAGAGGATTTTATAGGTTGTCCTTTTTTCTGCAAAGTGTCCGCCGCATGGTTCATCATGACATGCCTTAAGGATATCAGGCATTTCATCTTCCCTGACACATCTTCTGATCACAAGATCTGGCCCTGTTTTAAACAATTCGTTAGAAATCCATGAATATTTTGAACTCTCCTGAATAATCTTTATTTTTTCACTTGGAAACAAATGTGAAGGCAGTTTCCCTGTAACCAAATAGTTAGCAATATCTTCATACCAAGGAGTCTTAATAGTTACTGCAAACAAGTATTCATCAGGAAACTTATCCTCTACAGGAGAATCTTCTTTAGTATTCTGAATTCTAGACAAGAAATCAGCTACTGTATTCTGTTTTCCTGGTCTATCCAACATAGTAATATTGAATTCTTGCAAAAGTAAAAGCCATCTTGTCACTCTGCCATTAGTAACAGGTTTGTTCATTAAATATCTAATTGCAGAATGGTCAGTATGAATAAAAGTTTCATAGCCCGTTATATAATGTCTAAACTTATTAATTGCATGAACAACAGCTAAAAACTCTTTTTCAGTCACAGTATAGTTCAACTCTGTGGGAGTCAAATTTTTACTGGTATAGTAAATGGCATAAGGGACTAAATATTTTTGACCCAACACAGCTCCCAGAGCTGTATCTGAAGCATCTGTAGAAATATGGAAAGGGAGTTTCCAATTTGGTCCTCTCAAGATAGGTGCTTCAGATATTTTTGTTTTCAAAGTTTCAAAGGCTGATTGACAATCAGGATCCCATTTAAATTCACAGTCTTTTGTAAGAAATTTGAAGAGTGGAGATGCTATTTTAGTGAAGTTTTCTATAAATCTTCTATAGTAACCAGTAAATCCTAGAAAACTTCTAACATCTCTTTGACAATTTGGAATAGGCAACTTGGAGATGACTTCAACTTTTGATCTATCAAATTTAATCCCATCTCCTGAAATATGATGCCCCAAAACAATACCTTCAGTAAACATCATAAAGCATTTTTCATGGCTTAATGAAAGGTTTGTTTCTTTACATCTTATAAGGACTTTTTCCAAATTTTCTAATGCCTCTTCAAATGAATTACCATAAACCGTAAAATCATCCATATAAACCTCTACACAATCATGGATTAGATCAGAAAAAATTCCTAGTACTGCTCTTTGGAATGTTGCGGGTGCATTACATAACCCAAAAGGAAGTACTCGATAGGCAAAAGTTCCCCATGGACAGGTGAATGTGGTCTTATCTTGATCTTCAGGTGCTACCTGAATTTGATTATAGCCACTAAAACCATCCAAAAATGAAAAGTACTTTTTACCTGCTAATGTATCTAATACCTGATTGATAAAAGTCAAAGGAAAGTGATCCTTCAAAGTTTCTTTGTTCAATTCCCTATAATCAATGCATACCCTCCATTTACCATTCTTTTTAGGTACTATAACCAAAGGGTAAACCCATCGGCTATCTGAAATTGGATAAATGAAGTTTACATTGAGTAATTTTTGGAGCTCTTCTTTCACTATCTCCCTAAGATTTGGATTCATCCTTCTTTGAGGTTGTCTGATTGGTCTACTGTTTTCCTCAATATAGATATGATGAATGCGGGTCTTAGGATCAATACCTTTCATATCAGTATACTCCCATGCAAATGCAATAGAATGTTTTTGCAAGATTTTGGTTAGTTCTTCCTGTTGTGACTTTTCCAAATTTTTGTTGATATTCAATGTTTTTTCTGGAAAAATCTCAATGGTAGAACTACCAAACTCTTCCATAGAGTAAAGAGACATTTGTCTTGATGATAAATATTCAATGTTAGATTCCAACTGAAATTGTGTGTGGTCATATTCTGAAGATGTCTCAAAATTTTCTAATGTGTTCAGAATTTGACTATCCTCACTAATTTCAGAAATGGTAAAGACAGGTTGTATAATATCCTCATCATCAACCCATTCATTGTCTCCTACTTCTGTGATTGCTTTTGCTAGAGGATACAAATTAAATTTCTTTGTCGAATTACCATTAGAAATGTACATATCCTCAAATCTACAACTAATGAAAGCATCAGCTGTGGCTAGCCAAGGTCTTCCTAAGATAAGTGGGTGCCCTCCTAGATTACTCTTGGGAGTCAAAATCATAAAATCTACTGGATATTCCCAAGAATCTAAGGAGACTGAAATATCTTCAAATACACCATCTGGTTTAATAATTGATCGATTTGCAAGTTGTAGTAAAGTAGGTTTAAAAAGAAGGTTAGGAAGTTTTAGCTGGTCCATAGTCTATCTACTCATAATGTTGATAGCAACCCCTATGTCAACCAATGTGTTTGGAATTTCTATCCCATTTATATGTGTCTTGACAATTGGACTTCCCGGATCTACATACTTCTGCATGGTAATTTTTCCCATCATGATATCTGCAATTTTTCCTACCAGGTGGATTCTTCTTGTGTCTTTTAGTTTCCTCCCTAGTCTTTTGAGACTCAACTCCTTTATTGTTTTTGCTAGAATAGGAATCTCTCGAATGGCTTGTAGCAAGGGAATCTTGATACAAACATTCTTTCATTCATCTAGAAAATCATAGTTAGGAAACAAGATTTGTTTTTCCACCCCTTTATCAATTTGTAATCTTTCAGGGAAAGGAGGTGTGGATGAAGATGCAGGTTGCTCAACTATAGGGGTTGTGGGTGTTAACTTTTCTTTCTCTTTTTGAATGTTTGAGTTTTGAAGAGATGCTTCCTCAGAAATTTCATTGGCTTTAAGAGAATCCTCCTCAAAGGTGTCTTGCTCTTGGACATCTATAAAAGGTTTTTCTAAAACTCTACCAGAACTGAGTTGTACATCATTGAGAGGAACAATCATATAGGTAGAAAATTGTTGTCCTTCTATCATGTAAGTATTCTGAGGATTTTTTTTGTTATGATTTGGCAATGGCTGAGCTGGAAGTTGATTTTTCTTTTGTTGGTATGGAAGCATGAGTTGAGGATTTGGATTTTGTTGAGAAGGTTGTTGTGGAAATGGCAATGAAAGTTGTGGATTTGGGTTTGGATGTTGTGGAGCTTGTTGATTTTGAAAATATGGAGGATATTGATAAAATTGAGCAAATCTCCCATAAGGATTTTGCATCCCTTGTACCCATGGTTGATATGGATTTTGACGTTGGGGCCAAGGTTGTTGCCAAGGATTCCAATTTGGTGGGGTTTGAAGATTCATAGGATTGTTAAAACCTTGAGTTTTTCGTCCCTGCCAAGGTATTCTTGCAACAAAATAGAGAGATTCTACTGAATTTGGGTCTTCTTGAAAGATAGCTTTGAGTCCAGGAATTGAAGGACAATCCTTGGTCTCATGATTTTCTGAGCAAATCATACATGTTTCTACAAATTTTGCATCCAAGGGACATTCCCTTAAAGCATGTTTCTTCCTACATTTCAGACAAAAGATGGCTAGAGCATCTGTTTCTGCTTTCTGCTTGTTTTGGATCTTAAGGGTGTCTAGTTGTTCACTAAGGCTCCATAAGATATCAATTTTAAACTCATCAAGCATATTGCCGATCTCTGCCCTACTTACTGATCCAATTACAGATTTGTTAGCCCTGATAAGAGAAGGATCCCTAGGCCCTTTTCCTGTTTTATATTTTCCTCTTAAGAGATGGACACATAGTTCTGTTATGTCACGAAGTGGAAGTTGAAAAATGTCTCCTTTCCCCATCATGTTTAAAATATCTATCCATTCATCTCTGATGGCTTTTAATATAAGGGCTTTAAAAGTTTCATCATCTAAGTTGCTCATCTTTGCTATTTTCAAGTTGTATTGAAATATTTCAAGTAAATCTTCCAAATTTTCATCTTCTTTTTGCATCATTTTGAATACCTCATCCTTGTGATTGGTGGGCATACAATAGTCCAAGTATATATCCAAAAATGTTTTTTTCATATCATTCCAAGTCCTAATAGATTGGGTGGCTAATCCCATGAACCATTTCAAAGCGGCTCCCTTCAATGTTGAAGGAAACAATTTGAGTTTTTGAGAGTCTTCCATATAGTCATAGGTTCGGCACACGACTTCAAACTCAAACAGAAATGTTTCAGGATCCTCACTTCGAAATCCATAAAAGTTGGGGAGGACAGATGGTGAGATGATTTTCATCGTTGTATGAGTTTCCTCATCAACTATAGGGAATCTAAACAAGTTGTCTCCTTCTCTATTTCTTCCATTATTACCTTCACCATTGTTGTCTCCATTGTTTCCTCCTCCTCTACCTCTACCTCTACCTCCAAATCCATCTATTATTTCCTCTGCCATGATAGTTTCTTTAGAGTCCTCAAAGTCCTCTGGTTCTTCTATCAAGGGAGGATGAGAGGAATTCTTTTCCTTTTCTTCTTCAGGTGATTCTACTTCTTTGATTACAATATACTCTCCTGTAGAAGTAAATAAAGGATCCTTTTCTAAATGAGATTTAGTAGGTGGTATAGGAGAATCCTCTAATTCAGCTGCTCCTTGAATTCCAAGAATCTTAAGGCTAAGGGTAGATGGTGGTGAATCTTTTCTATACCTTGAAGAATATGGAGTTGTGAAAATCGAACTCTTGGCTTTAGCTATAAACCTTCCCCTAGAACCTCTTGCTCTATGCATGTCATTTTTATTATTTTTTTTTAAGTTGGGCTAATAATTCTCTTTCTGATCTTCTAGATCACACTAGGTGCAAGAAGAGAGCATACTTAAGAAATTATCGAACCAATAACTCTCTTTTCTGATCCTCCAGATCACACTAGGTGCAAGAGGAAAGCATACTTCAAGAAGTTATCAAGTTTTCCCTTCTTTTTATTGTTTTTTTTTAAGAAATTGGCTACCTAGTTACACTTCCCCGGCAACGGCGCCAAAATGTTTGGTCAATTTGGTGTGTCCTAAATTGCTACATTAATTTGTCAATCCGGGATTCGTAAGCTGACGAAGTGTGGCGCACTATATGTGCAAGATAACCTATCTCTTACTTTTTGTCGTTTTTGGTTTTTTTCTTTTTATCTTGGTTGGTTTCCTAATGTGAGATGAAAATTCTAAAAGACAAGTATGGTTATGATTGTTCAAGGCAATGATGTCCTTTATAATGATTTACCAAACTTCAAACTTCAAAAGGATTTTGAAACATACAATGACAAAATTAAAAGGAAATGAAAATGTGCCACTATTCTAGTTAAACAAACAGTGAACTATTGATCATGAAAACCATTACCCTTGCTGCTTGTCTAAACACAAAAGAAATTGTACTCAAAGAAAAGGTTGCAAGTAAAGTAAAACTAAAATCAAATTACATCAATTCATATTCTGACTCCTCACCATTAGTCTCGCTATGGCTTTCGGAGGTAATCATAAACAACTTGAGCAATCTGATATCTAATTTGCAGAGAAATAAACTAATATCAAATTACACACTTGTACTTCAATCCCTCACCATTAGTCTCGCTATGGATTTCGGAGGTAACTGATAATGACATGAGCAATTTAATATCTATCTTGCAGAAAAGTAAACTAATATCAAACTATACACTCATACTTCAATCCCTCACCATTAGTCTCGCTATGGCTTTCGGAGGTAACTGAAAATGACATGAACAATTTAGTATCTAACTTGCAGAAAAGTAAAATAATAGCAAACTACACACTCATACTTCAATCCCTCACCATTAGTCTCGCTATGGTTTTCGGAGGTAACTGAAAATGACATGAGCAATTTAATATCTAATCTAACTACTAAAGCAAATGTGCAAGACTGAAATAAACAAAATAGTGCTAGAATTAAACAAAAAATAAGAAAAGTAAATTAGCAGAAGGACAATATTGATTCCATGTCATTAGTCATTATAAAAAGATGTGCAAATGCCCGGGCTGCCTATTGTAATCTGGAACAAAAACACTGATTAGTTAACAACAATATAAAACATAAAAGATTATGGACAGAAGTAAAATGTAAAGCATGAAATATTATGGACAAAGATGAAATGTAAATACTATGAAAGATGTAGTCTATATACACGTGAATGACTATGGCATAATGAATGTAAATAAATGAAGCATGAAGCTATATAGTAATACACAAAACCTCAGCATGTGCAGGGGCCCTCTGCACAAACCTCGGGAAGCAGCTTTCAAATACGAATTACGCTTATGAACAGAGTCTTCTCATATATTAAAATGCGGTCATAACAGAGAAATAATGTCACAGCACAAGGGCGATGCAATTACATTACAGAGCTAAATATTATGCATATGAGAACGCATTATTTATAACAGAGGGTGATACAACTAATTCCCTAAAGTCTGCGCTGATAGAAGACACGTGAACCATCACGTCCAGAGATCTAGCATTATGACCGCCTTGAGGATTAAATCTATGTAGAGTGGTTGTTGGATTCGGCTTATGGAGCCATTTACAGGTGTTGATATGTCTCCCATGATTTAGAAACGGCCACACAAATCTTCACGTGATGAGAAACAGAGTTCTGTCACCGTGGGACTCTTTGGTTGACCACCACTTGGCCACTTTTGACCACAGCCTTCTTAGGTGAATTCGACTGAGCCAATAGGACACGATCCATGTCCATGTAATTTCTAACTTGCCCATGTGGCTCGATTTGCCTGAAGACACCTACAATATAGACTTTAACAAAATGGCTGCAGAAAGTTGCAGCAGCTGCAGAAAGTGACAAGATTCCGCATCTAAATGAGCAAAAATCTAATTCAAACAACAGACACAAAACATAGTTAAAAACCATTTTAAATGCTCTTTTACAATTAATATGCAATGATATTGATGACTTAGAAGGTCCAGGTGAATGAAAAATGTCTAGAAAGGTGTATAAGAAAGATGCAAGTTTGGGACTCAACATACCCCCACTGTGAAGGTGTTGCATGTCCTCATGCAACCAAAATTTTTATAATCCTTCTTCAATTCATATGACTTGACACTTCAGCCAGTACATCCAGTCCTCTCCTCCTCTTCCTTGGTGCTGCTAACATCCTAGGCTTTTTCATCAAGCATCTGAACTTGATATTAATCAGTGCTCTACTTAACTTTTGGCATTTCTTCTTCAATTTCCTGTTCTTTTTCTGCCATAGTCCCAGATGTAGCATGGTATTGTCATGAATGATCTTGTCCAATTTTCTTTGTTCCTTCAATGCCTCATTTTCATTTTTAATGTGTCTATTTAAAACCTCCAACTCAGAGACTTCTTGTTTCAGTGATTGGACGAGATATTCTTGTGCTGTGTGAGGCTGAGTGGATGAAGTGCTGGGACCCGTGGCTGCTTTTTCTAATGATTCTATATAATCATACACTTCTTGCTGCTTTGGGTCTATCTCGGGTGTCGTTTTCACTGGGCTGTCCCCAAAATGCCGTGGAGGAGAATTGACTTCAAAATCTGGCTGAAAAGGACTCATGTCAACATCTTGAGGACTAATTTCAACGTTTGACTGAGAATGAGATGGACTATGTTCAATGTCTGACTGAGAATGAGATGGACTATGGCCAGCTGGAGTTTGTTCAGATGTTTCTTCTCCCAAATCTATAAAATGAGGTCCTTTCATTTGTGTTTTCCTCAACTTCCCTTTAAGCCTGGAACTTCCTCTTACACGCTGTGGACCACTATCTTTTCCTTTTTGTTTTTATTTTCCCCTCTTTTTGGCCATAGATGACTGTTCCTGAAGGTGAACTAGTCTTTCAGATAACACTTGATGATCTTCTTCTGAGGAAGGGGTTTGATGCATAGCCTCAATGCTTTTTCTCTCTTTTGATGTTATTGGATTTTTACCCTTGGTTTCTTCCTTCCTCCTTTTTGACAGTCTCTCTTCTCTACTAGTTCTTTCAATTGTAGTAGTAGGAGTGCTTTGAGTTTCATCATTTGTTCTCTTTCTCCTACTCCTTCTTGATGTATTGCCTTCAGGAATATATTGGGGTTCTTCAAAGAAATTTTTAATCAAAAATTGTTCCCATGTGTCCTTTTTCTCTTTTAACTGTTTTTCAATCAAAATTTTTACAAGACCATGGTGATAAAAATGTGGTTCTACGTCCCCTAGATGCTTTTGGACAGTCACAGACATCTTCTTCAAACTATTTAATAAAAAGTATGGCAAATTGAGGGTCTGGTTGTCTAGAAAATTCATCAGCAATCGGGTATGATACATATACATGGATCCAAAACGGCCCTCACAGGTGATAAATTTTTGAATGACCAAAAGTAAAGTGGCCCACTCTTCTTTCAAAGCATGAACAGGAATTCCCTTTTTAAAAATAGTCACATCCATACCTGGGTTACGTAGGATCACTCTCCAGGCTTCATCACTAATGCTTTTGTTCTTGAACCAGCGTTCACCTTCTTGAGGGAGTTCTGTAGTAGATGCTATGGATGCCTCATTCACCGTAAATTTGAGGTCCCCAATCTCTACTTCCAAACCATTGAAAGACCTTGCAAAAGCTTTTGTCACCTCTTTATGGTAGCCTCTAAACTTTTGGATGAACCGAAGCCACTTTTCCTTTTTCAATAAATATCTGACTTGCGGGTATCCTTCCATGAATTTAGGTCCTTCTGGTTCTGTTCTCAACAACTGACCCATCCTTCTTTCTGCTCTTTAAAACTTGTCTTCATGAGGAGGGTTCAACGGAGGTAAGACGGCTGAATGAGCGGAAATGAGCACGATTTATGGAGGAGACCAGTGACTGTAGGCAGATATCAAAGAATGGGTATACGGAATGTAGCGTAACGGAGAACAAAATGGGGTGAAGCGGAACAGAGAAGGGTTACGTGAGAACGGTGGAAATGCAGCTGTGAGATCAATAGAATAGTAGGATGAGTATAACGCATCTGGCAGTATTTAAAATTAGGTGGCTGCAGAGTAAATGTGAGCACGTTTATGAAACGGCTACAGATTTTATGCGGCTGAAAGAAGCCGTAGTCAAATCAACCACGTTTCATCATCATAGGTGGAGTATCGGAGTATGAGTGAAGATCGGAGGCTTGATTATGGGACCGTTTGAAAATGAATGCAAGGATTATGGGCGGATCATATAGAGATCGTGGAATGGTTACGGAGTTTGTCAACACAATCATTGCATATAATGGAGCTATGGTTTATAACTATGTAAAAATGTGCTTGAATGCCATTTGAAATAAATTTTTACTCATACCTTGGAATTCTTGCCATTTTTCATTGGTCTTCAATTAGTTACTCCTCATTAATATCTTGAATGACTCGTGTCTTCATAATATGTCTTCATACCTGCATTTGATTTCATGATTGTTGAACTAACATCTGGCTGTACATTTTTTTGAAAAACAGAGTGGTAGCTGCAGAATCTGCTTCCGGCTGCAGAAACTGGTGTCAGCTGCGGAAACTGACACAGTTATTATTTGGGTGAATGGAAATAGATGGATGATAACTGACTGAATGAAAATGGTCATGAAAGAAAATTTTATTGGTGAAATGAAATGAAACAGATGAAATGAAGTGAAATGGAATGAAGTGGAGTGAAATGAAGTGGAATGAAGTGGAATGGAATGAAGTGGAGTGAAATGAAGTGGAGTGAAATGAAGTGGAGTGAAATGAAGTGGAATGAAGTGGAATGGAATGGAGTGGGTGGTCAAAAAACTTGTGAAATGAAAGAGAGATTTTTTTTGGAAAATATAGGGTGTCAGGTGTTCCTGATTTTCACCCTACATTTTCTGTATAAGAATACCAATCAATGATTGGTTTTCAGGCTTATACAATATTTTTTTTTTTTTTTTTTTTTAACTGAAAAGAACAAAGGCTAGGCTGGTGGAGAAGAAGAAGAATTATGTACCAGCCTGATTGCAGAATTTTCTTGAAACATTTTGACAAATTCCTCTTTTGAGAGTGGCTTATGGTAGACTTTTAATCTGTGGCCATTCACAATAAGAGGAGTTTGAAATTCATTAATGGTCTTGATTCTTACCGCTCCATTGCTAAATATCTTGTCAATCTCATATGGCCCAAGCCATTGAGTCTGAAATTTTCCTTAAAATCTTTAAACTTGGAATCAAAGAGCAATGCCCAATCTCCTTCTTGAAACTTCTTCTCTTTGATGTATTTTTCATGCCATTTAGCTCTTTGATATTGAACTAGATCAGTTCTTAGAATTGCCTCTTGTCTGATCTCATCTAGCTCATTCAATTGCTCCATTCTATGCTTTTGGGCTTCTGATAAGTCCATCCCCAACTGAACTGCTATCTTGAAGGTCTTGACTTGGAACTGAATGGGGAGCAAGACTTCTTTCCCATAAACAAGTTCATAGGGAGAATGTCCTGTTGTATTCCTCCATGTAGTTCTGTAGGCCCACAAGGCTTCTGGAAGCCTTTCTGCCCAATCTCTTCTATGTAGATGAACAGTTTTGGTGATGATACTTTCAAGAACTTTGTTTGTGGACTCCACTTGACCATTTGCTTGTGGATGGTAAGGAGTAGATCTTCTGTGCTTGATTTTGTATTCTTCCATCAACTTCTCCACCAAATTTGATGTGAATTGGCTCCCCTGATCTATTACAATTTCTCTTGGAACACCAAAGCGAGTAAAAATATCCTCATAAAGAAAATGAACAACTGAATTTTCAGTAGCAGATACTAATGCTTTAGCTTCTACCCATTTAGTAACATAATCATTTCAAACCAATATATACTTCTTTTGCTTAGATGGTGGATTAATAGGTCCAATGAAATCTAAAGCCCATTTTTCAAAGGGTTCAATGAGTACCTGTGTTTGCAATGGCATTTCATTTGAAAGGGTAGGTTTCCCTACTCTTTGGCAGCTGTCACACCTTTTGACATATTTTTTTGCATCTTTGAAGAGGGAAGGCCAATAATATCCTAAAGAAAGGATTTTATAGGCCGTCCTTTTATCTGCAAAGTGTCCGCCGCATGGTTCATCATGACATGCCTTAAGAATATCAGGCATTTCATCTTCCCTGACACATCTTCTGATCACAAGATCTGGCCCTGTTTTAAACAATTCGTTAGAAATCCATGAATATTTTGAACTCTCTTGAATAATCTTTCTTTTTTCACTTGGAAATAAATGTGGAGGCAGTTTCCCTGTAACCAAATAGTTAGCAATATCTGCATACCAAGGAGTCTTAGTAGTTACTGCAAACAAGTATTCATCGGGAAACTTATCCTCTACAGGAGAATCTTCTTTAGTATTCTGAATCCTAGACAAGAAATCAGCTACTGTATTTTGTTTTCCTGGTCTATCCAACACAGTAATATTGAATTCTTGCAAAAGTAAGAGCCATCTTGTCACTCTGCCATTAGTAATAGGTTTTTTCATTAGATATCTAATTGCAGAATGATCAGTATGAATAAAAGTTTCATAGCCTGTTATATAATGTCTAAATTTATTGATTGCATGAAAAACAACTAAAAACTCTTTTTCAGTCACAGTATAGTTCAACTCAGTGGGAGTCAAATTTTTACTGGTATAGTAAATGGTATAAGGGACTAAATCCTTTTGACCCAACACAGCTCCCAGAGCTGTATCTGAAGCATCTGTAGAAATATGGAAAGGGAGTTTCCAATTTGGTCCTCTCAAGATAGGTGCTTCAGATATTCTTGTCTTCAAAGTTTCAAAGGCTGATTGAAAATCAGGATGCCATTTGAATTCAAAGTCTTTGGTAAGCAATTTGAAGAGTGGAGATGCTATTTTAGTGAAGTTTTCTATAAATCTTCTATAGTAACCAGTAAATCCTAGAAAACTTCTAACATCTCTTTGACAATTTGGAATAGGCAACTTGGAGTTGACTTCAAATTTTGATCTATCAACCTTAATCCCATCTCCTGAAATATGATGCCCCAAAACAATACCTTCAGTAAACATCATAAAGCATTTTCCATGGCTTAATGAAAGGTTTTTTTCTTTACATCTTATAAGGACTTTTTCCAAATTTTCTAATGCCTCTTCAAATGAATTACCATAAACTGTAAAATCATCCATATAAACCTCTACACAATCATGGATTAGATCAGAAAAAATTCCTTGTACTGCTCTTTGGAATGTTACGGGTGCATTACATAACCCAAAAGGAAGTACTCGATAGGCAAAATTTCCCCATGGACAGGTGAATGTGGTCTTATCTTGATCTTCAGGTGCTACCTGAATTTGATTATAGCCACTAAAACCATCCAAAAATGAAAAGTACTTTTTACCTGCTAATGTATCTAATACCTGATCAATAAAAGGCAACGGAAAGTGATCCTTCAAAGTTGCTTTGTTCAATTCCCTGTAATCAATGCATACCCTCCATTTACCATTCTTTTTAGGTACTATAACCAAAGGAGAAACCCATTGGCTATCTAAAATTGGATAAATGAAGTTTACATTGAGTAATTTTTGGAGCTCTTCTTTCACTATCTCCCTAAGATTTGGATTCATCCTTCTTTGAGGTTGTCTGATTGGTCTACTGTTTTCCTCAATATAGATATGATGGATGCAAGTCTTAGGATCAATACCCTTCATGTCAGTATATTCCCATGCAAATGCAGTAGAATGTTTTTGCAAGATTCTGGTTAGTTCTTCTTGTTGTGACTTCTCCAGATGTTTGTTGATATTCAATGTCTTTTCTGGAAAAATCTCAATAGCAGAATTACCAAACTCTTCCATAGAGTAAAGAGACATTTGTCTTGATGATAAATATTCTATGTCTGATTCCAACTGAAATTGTGTGGGGTCATATTCTGAAGATGTCTCAAAATTTTCTAATGTGTTCAGAATTTGACTATCCTCACTGATTTCAGAAATGGTAAAGACAGGTTGTATAGTATCCTCATCATCGACCCATTCATTGTCTCCTACTTCTGTGATTGCTTTTGCTGGAGGATACAAATTGAATTTCTTTGTCGAATTACCATTAGAAATGTACATGTCCCCGGATCTACAACTAATAAAAGCATCAGCTGTGGCTAGCCAAGGTCTTCCTAAGATAAGTGGGTGCCCTCCTAGATTACTCTTGGGAGTCAAAATCATAAAATCTACTGGATATTCCCAAGAATCTAAGGAGACTGAAATATCTTCTAATACACCATATGGTTTAATAATGGATCGATCTGCAAGTTGCAGTAAAGTAGGTGTAAAAAGAAGGTTAGGAAGTTTTAGCTGGTCCATAGTCTGTCTACTCATAATGTTAATAGCAGCCCCTAAGTCAGTCAATGTGTTTGGAATTTCTATCCCATTTATATGTGTCTTGACAATTGGACTTCCTGGATCTACATACTTCTGCATGGTAATTTTTCCCATCATAATATCTGCAATTTTTCCTACCAGGTGGATTCTTCTTGTATCTTTTAGTTTCCTTCCTGGTCTTTTGAAACTAAACTCCTTTATTGTTTTTGCTAGAATAGGAATCTCTCGAATGGCTTGTAGCAAGGGAATCTTGATACAAACATTCTTTAATTCATCTAGAAAATCATATTTAGGCAACAAGATTTGTTTTTCCACCCCTTTATCAATTTGTAATCTTTCAGGGAAAGGAGGTGTGGATGAAGATGCAGGTTGCTCAACTATAGGAGTTGTGGGGGTTAATTTTTCTTTCTCTTTTTGAATGTTTGAGTTTTGAAGAGATGTTTCCTCAGAACCCTTATTGGCTTTAAGAGAGTCCTCCTCAAAGGTATCTTGCTCTTGGACATCTATAGAAGGTTTTTCTAAAACTCTACCAGACCTGAGTTGTACATAATTGAGAGGAACAATCATATAGGTAGGAAATTGTTGTCCTTCTATCATGTAAGTATTATGAGGATTTTTATTGTTAGGATTTGGCAATGGCTGAGCTGGAAGTTGATTTGTCTTTTGTTGGTATGGGAGCATGAGTTGAGGATTTGGATTTTGTTGAGAAGGTTGTTGTTGTGGAAATGGCAATGAAAGTTGTGGATTTGGGTTTGGAAGTTGTGGAGCTTGTTGATTTTAAAAAGATGGAGGATATTGATAAAATTGAGCAAATCTCCCATAAGGATTTTGCATCCCTTGTACCCATGGTTGATATGGATTTTGATGTTGGGGCCAAGGTTGTTGCCAAGGATTCCAATTTGGTGGGGTTTGAAGATTCATAGGATTGTTAAACCCTTGAGTTTGTTGTCCCTGCCAAGGTCTTCTTGCAACAAAACAAAGAGATTCTACTGAATTTGGGTCTTCTTGAAAGACAGCTTTGAGTCTAGGAATTGAAGGACAATCCTTGGTCTCATGATTCTCTGAGAAAATCATACATGTTTCTACAAATTTTGCATCCAAGGGACATTCCCTTAAAGCATGTTTCTTCCTACATTTCAGACAAAAGATGGCTAGAGCATCTGTTTCTGCTTTCTGCTTGTTTTGGATCTTAAGGGTGTCTAGTTGTTCACTAAGGCTCCTAAGATATCAGTTTTAAACTCATCAAGCATATTTCCGATCTCTGCCCTACCTACTGATCCAATTGCAGATTTGTTAGCCCTGATAAGAGAAGGATCCCTAGGCCCTTTTCCTGTTTTAGATTTTCCCTTTGAGAGATGGACACATAGTTCTGTTATGTCACGAAGTGGAAGTTGAGAAATGTCTCCTTTCCCCATCATGTTTAAAATATCTATCCATTCATCTCTGATGGCTTTTAATATAAGGGCTTTCAAAGTTTCATCATCTAAGTTGCTCATCTTTTCTCTTTTTAAGTTGTATTGAAATATTTCAAGTAAATCTTCCAAATTTTCATCTTCTTTTTGCATCATTTTGAATACCTCATCCTTGTGATTGGTGGGCATACAATAGTCCAAGTATCTATCCAATTTTTTTTTTTTCATATCATTCCAAGTCCTAATAGATTGAGTGGCTAATCCCATGAACCATTTCAAAGCAGCTCCCTTCAATGTTGAAGGAAACAGTTTGAGTTTTTGAGAGTCTTCCATATAGTCATAGGTTCGGCACACGACTTCAAACTCAAACAGAAATGTTTCAGGATCCTCAATTCGTAATCCATAAAAGTTGGGGAGGACAGATGGTGAGATATTTTTCATCGTTGTATGAGTTTCCTCATCAACTATAGGGAATCCAAACAAATTGTCTCCTTCCCTATTTCTTCCATTATTACCTTCACCATTGTTGTCTCCATTGTTTCCTCCTCCTCTACCTCTACCTCTACCTCCAAATCCATCTATTATTTCCTCTACCATGATAGTTTCTTTAGAGTCCTCAAAGTCCTCTGGTTCTTCTATCAAGGGAGGATGAGAGGAATTCTTTTCCTTTTCTTCTTCAGGTGATTCTACTTCTTTGATTACAATATACTCTCCTGTAGAAGTAAAGAAAGGATCCTTTTCTAAATGAGATTTAGTAGGTGGTATAGGAGAATCTTCTAATTCAGCTGCTCCTTGAATTCCAAGAATCTTAAGGCTAGGGGTAGATGGTGGTGAATCTTGTCTATACCTTGAAGAAGACGGAGTTGTGAAAATCAAACTCTTGGCTTTAGCTATAAACCTTCCCCTAGAATCTCTTGCTCTATGCATGTCATTTTTATTATTTTTTTTTAAGTTGGCCTAATAATTCTCTTTCTAATCTTCCAGATCACACTAGGTGCAAGAAGAGAGCATACTTAAGAAATTATCGAACCAATAACTCTCTTTTTTGATCCTCCAGATCACACTAGGTGCAAGAGGAAAGCATACTTCAAGAAGTTATCAAGTTTTCCCTTCTTTTTATTGTTTTTTTTTAAGAAATTGGCTACCTAGTTACACTTCCCCGGCAACGGCGCCAAAATGTTTGGTCAATTCAGTGTGTCCTAAATTGCTACATTAATTTTTCAATCTGGGATTCGTAAGCTGACGAAGTCTGGTGCACTATATGTGCAAGATAACCTATCTCTTACTTTTTGTCGTTTTTGGTTTTTTTTCTTTTTATCTTGGTTGGTTTCCTAATGTGAGATGGAAATTTTAAAAGACAAGTATGGTTATGATTGTTCAAGGAAATAATGTCCTTTATAATTATTTACCAAACTTCAGACTTCAAAAGGATTTTGAAACATACAATGACAAAATTAGTTCCTAAAAGGAAATGAAAATGTGCCACTATTCTAGTTAAACAAATAGTGAACTATTGATCATGAAAATTATTACCCTTGCTGCTGTCTAAACACAAAAGAAACTGTACTCAAAGAAAAGGCTGCAAGTAAAGTAAAACTAAAATCAAATTACATCAACTCATATTCTGACCCCTCACCATTAGTCTCGCTATGGCTTTCAGAGGTAATCATAAACAACTTGAGCAATCTGATATCTAATTTGCAGAGAAATAAACTAATATCAAATTACACACTCATACTTCAATCCCTCACCATTAGTCTCGCTATGGCTTTCGGAGGTAACTAATAATGACATGAGAAATTTAATATCTATCTTGCAGAAAAGTAAACTAATATCAAACTATACACTCATACTTCAATCCCTCACCATTAGTCTCGCTATGGCTTTCGGAGGTAACTGAAAATGACATGAACATTTTAGTATCTAACTTGCAGAAAAGTAAACTAATATCAAACTACACACTCATACTTCAATCCCTCACCATTAGTCTCACTATGGCTTTCGGAGGTAACTGAAAATGACATGAGCAATTTAATATCTAATCTAACTACTAAAGCAAATGTGCAAGACTGAAATAAACAAAACAGTGCTGGAATTAAACAAAAACTAACAAAAGTAAATTAGCAGAAGGACAATATTGATTCCATGTCATTAGTCATTATAAAAAGATGTGCAAATGCCTGGGCTGCCTATTGTAATCTGGAACAAAAACACTGATCACTTAACAACAATATAAAACATAAAAGATTATGGACAAAAGTAAAATGTAAAGCATGAAATATTATGGACAAAGATGAAATGTAAATACTATGAAAGATGTAATCTATATACACGTGAATGACTATGGCACAATGAATGTAAAGAAATGAAGCATGAAACTATACAGTAATACACAAAACCTAAGCGTGTGCAGGGGCCCTCTGCACAAACCTCGGGAAGCAGCTTTCGAATACGAATTACGCTTATGAACAGAGTCTTCTCATATATTAAAATGCGGTCATAACAGAGAAATAATGTCACAACACAAGGGGGATGAAATTACATTACAGAGCTAACTATTATGCGTATGAGAACGCATTATTTATAACAGAGGGTGATACAACTAATTCCCTAAAGTCTGCGCTGATAGAAGACACGTGAACCATCACATCCAGAGATCTAGCTTTATGGCCGCCTTGAGGATTAAATCTATGGAGAGTGGCTATTGGATTCGGCTTTTTGAGCCGTTTACAGGTGTTGATATGTCTCCCGTGATTTAGAAATGGCCACGCAAATCTTCACGTGATGAGAAACAGAGTTCTGTCACCGTGGGACTCTTCGGTTGACCACCACTTGGCCACCTTTGACCACAACCTTCTTAGGTGAATTCGACTGAGCCAATAGGACACGATCGATGTCCATGTCATTTCTAACTTGCCCATGTGGCTTGATTTTCCTAAAGACACCTGCAATATAGACTTTAACAAAATGGCTGCGGAAAGTTGCAGCAACTGCGGAAAGTGACAAGATTCCGCAGCTGAATGAGCAAAAATCTAATTCAAACAGCAGACACAAAACATAGTTAAAAACCATTTTAAATGCTCTTTTACAATTAATATGCAATGATATTGATGACTTAGAAGGTCCAGGTGAATGAAAAAGGTCTAGAAAGGTGTATAAGAAAGATGCAAGTTTGGGACTCAATAAGATGATATCTCAGATTCAGCACCATCCGGAGTTGGTTCGTTTATTTGTCCTACATTTGCATGATGGTCATGTAAACCTTGCTGGAGTGAACTTCAATTTGACACCAGAGACCATATCTGAGGCAACCGAGATACCAAAAATAGGTGAGGAGTGGAATAAGAGACAGCAACTCGATAGAGCATGTTATGAACCTTACATCAGGCCTGGATATTTGAGGCAGTTGAGCAGAGTATTCCCATTCCGGTTTCTGAAGGAGTCCTATGCGCCATTAATGAAACTCATCATTAGATACTTCAGCTGTGAGGGCATATTCTCACGTCTTTATGCAAACCATATCAGACTTTTGATGCATTTCACGAGAGTGATACTGATGAATATTCCATACTTCATGTGCTGAAACATAGAGCGGATGACTACCCTAGTGCAGAATAAGACTCCAGAGCAGCAACATAACAACATTTATCACTATGCGCTCATTAAAATCATTGTAGTACATCAGCTTGGTTTGCAGGGCATCGCTTGGGATGAGTTCATTTCTCGTGACTTCTTTACAGCCCCTCAGCCTCCTCCAGAGATTATACATGATGCAGGTGAGCCTTCACATCAGTTTGAGGTTCCTGAGACTGAGCCTATTAGTTCTCCACTATGTGTGACATATCAGAGAGGCCCCATAGCCTTATTTGCAGCAGCATGATGAGTACTATCTCCACCCAGGGTGGAAGGGGTCTCGTTACCTTCGACAGTAGCGCGAGTACTATCTCCACATGTCATGGAAGGGGTCTCGCCTTCTACATCAGCACAGGTATAGGACAGATGCAAGAAGCCTATGCATGATGAGGGCCCTTCAGGAGGCCAAGACACTGAGTTTACACTCATCGATGTTGATTTGAGCTCTCCTAGCTCAAGGATGAGAGAGATCATCCAGGAAAAAAAACTGAGATTGACACTTTGACCGAGAAATTGCAGAGAGATCAGTGGGTTATAGATTACTTAGAGCAGCTGAATAAACAACTGGAGGATCAACACACACTCATGGAGCTGCAGAGAATCCGTGAAGACCGTGAATTGGCTCGAAAGAGACCAGGTGGCATGACACCATTTGAGCGAGAGACTTGCCTCACGAGAGTCAACATTCATCTGGAGAAGCTCTTGGTGAAGGAAAATAGGGACAAAGGCATGCTCAAACACATGAAGAATCACTATTGGGCCCGCACACGCGTTTGCAGAGCAAAAATGAAGATCTTGAAGGCAGGGTTGAGAAAAGCACTGAAACGTCGGAAAAGACTGGATCCACTCCAAATCTTGGCCGAAGCTTCTTTGGTTGAGCATGAGACATGATGAAAGACCTTCACTCCAAATTTCAGCAAATTTGGAGAAAATTTTGTCATTTTGAAAATTTTGGTTGCAAAACAGGTTTTTCCGCTCGACGCATCGCGCCACCCGACGCACGCATATGATTGGGACATCTTTTGGAGGAAAACCTTATATTTTTGGGTTTTTTATGGTAACTTATGCATGCTCAGGAATGGCTGAGATATTTCATGAAGTTGTGGGTGGTTTAAAAGGTAAAAAACACTCTAAAAATGGCCTTTCTGCCACTTTTTGCACCAACAAGAACCAGTCTTGGGAGATTGCAGTTTTGGAGGGGTAAATGACATCCAAATTGAAAAATTGTACTTGGGATGGATAGAAGACATCCAGGGCTTTCCAACAAGCTATCATGAGCTCAATTTGGACATCAGGAAGTGCTCCACAAACAGGCTCAAATTGGCGCCGCGCATTGAGTTTTTGGGCGCGACACATAGAGGAATTTTGCCCAGTTTTCACTTTCCAGCTCACAAATTCGGCCAGTTTGACTAGTTTCACTTTTGGATGTAATTTTTAATCTATCTTGATGTAATTTTGTAACGAAGATGTAAATTTGGCATGTTTTTACTTGTTCTAGAGGATTCATTCACTAAAGAGTGAAAATTGAGTGAATGGATCAGTTTCCTAGCATATAGAGGCAAGTTGTTTGGCTGCCTAGATTTCAGCTCCATGTTTAGAATTGGTTGAAACAACTCCTAGAAGGATGAGCTCGACCCCTAGAGGCATGGGATGGGGTTAGGATGGTCTATATATTGTATTTTCCGAGACATTTTCAGGGTTGGATACTTTGGAAAAGTTTGGCACCTCATTGTACATTCATTTCAAATTTTTGGCAAAGGAAAGACCAAAGTTTTGCAGCACTTGTTGGGATCCTTGTGGCTTCTGAGTTTTGATGATGTTTCTCTCCATTTTATTTTAAGTTTCATTAATGTTATATGTATGCAATTTCCCTTCTCTTTTCTTCCGAATTAAACAAATGAGTAACTAAGGTAGAATTCATTAGTTTGCTGGTGCTCTGCCTTAAGCTTTTGTTTATTTTCATATGTTTCCGACAGTTTGAAGAGGATCCTTGCACATTATTGCCCTCTTCAGCTCCTCAATAGTATTTTCTATCCATTCATTGAATCTAAGACATCAATGTCATTGCCTACCCTACCCCAACTTGAACTCTGCAAGAATTTGGCCTCATCCCCAAGCCCAAAATTGTTTTTCCCTTTTTCGAAAAAAAACCCCTAAAAATCAAAATCAAACCCTCCTATTTGTTTATCTAGCCTAATATCAGTTTTTTTTTTAGTCATCTCAGGCCCCTTTGAATATTTTCATTGAGATTGACCCGGAGAGAGCCCTCTCCTGTCCTCGTAGGGCTAGCTACGAGGTTGAGCGTGGTTTGGTGTTGTCCTTCTTCTGCCTTATTTCAGCCTGAGGTGGATATGGGAACTAACAGC